>JABEVN020004690.1:0-11078 GCA_013146195.2 Codonopsis lanceolata | reverse complement strand
AATTCCTTTGGAGTGTGATCATCGTTATCACCGGGTGGCGTGGCACTTGGTTTGTCGCCCTTAGAAGAGGGGGTTTGGGTATTCGGCCTTGTCTCAAGTTATGAATGCCATGCATGCAAAGCTTGCATGGAATGCTCTCCAAGGCCATTCTCTCTGGGCAAATTTGGCGTAAATATGGTGTTCATCAACCGATATTTCCTGCTCTAAAGTTTGGCGGGCTATTTTAAATCAAATGGATCGCATAATTGACTGTAGTCAATGGATTTGGGCACAGTAATATTTTTTCCTCGACGCTGGACTGGTGGTCACGATTGATCGGGCCGCCTACGGGACCTAATCCTTATCTGCTGGCTGCCTCGATTCTTGAGAGAGCTCCTATATTGAAGCCCCTTCGTGCCGATGTCCTATCTCTTAGAATCGGTGAGGATCTCCGACGGTTAATATGCACGCCTCTTGCTCACCTCGCCAAGGCCAACTCTTGATTTTACGGAACCATCATAGAACTAAACTTGTCGCCGTTAGCTTGGGCTCGTAATTTGGCGCCCATGGATCCCTTTAAAAGTTAGCGCTTTTATTTGGCGTCCTATTTCATAATGCCCGGTGGGCGTTAATGTGCAAGCTAAAGAGAATTCATTTGGCGTCCAAATGCAATTGTTGCTTTGATCGGTTCGGGGAGGAATTGCTTTTGCATCTCTTTGTGCGATCGATTCGGCCAAGATGATTTGGGCTCGGTTTGGTAAATTATTCAACGAGTTTATAATTATTCGGATGTTCGGCATTTGTTTGCCACGGTCTTTCACTCTTTTCGCGACCAACTTGGAGCTTGTCGGCTCTCGGTATTTTTATGTTTTCTTCTTTGAAATCGGAAAGCGCGATGTATTTGTGTTTGACGGCAATCCTATGAAAGTGGAAAAGATCTTCCACAAGGTAGTTCATCATCTCCGGGACATGTTTGTTGTTTATAAACCTAAAGGCGTCTTGTGGTCCTCGAGCATCTAATGCCTTGCAAAGCATTAGTATTTACGTTATGGTTCCTCCTCTCAAATATGTGGCTTACTGGCATCCTCGGGACCTCGGATTTGTGAAACTCAATACGGATGGCTCATCCATTAGCGGTCAATGTACGGGAGGTGGTGTGATTAGAGATCATAGAGGAGCTTTTCTCAGTGCTTTTTCTTCTCATTTTCAGCTTGGTTCTAATATGAAGGTGAAATCATGGCCCTCGAGATGGTCTTCTTTTGTCGTCGCGGCTTTCTCGGGTTGTGGTTGAGTCGATTCTAAAGTTGTTATTGATGTTCTGTCTCATCATCTTTCGGCCCCTTGGAAATACACTTATGCTCTTCGTGACTGTAGACAGCTGTGTCTTAATTTTCATCTTCAGCATGTGTTTCGTGAACAGAATATGGTTGCTGACCGCTTGGCTGCTGAGGCTCATTCTTCTGGTGCTTCTAAGATTTTTTCTTCTTTCTTGGACCTCCCAGCTGATGTGAAAAAAGCTTTTAAGATGGACTTGTATGGTTATCATTCCTTTCGTAGAGGTTAATTCTTCCTTTTTGGTTGGTTTGATGTATCTCCTTTTTTCGAGGTTAGGCTCCTCCGTCCTCCCATTTATAAGGGCAAGGCTGGTTGTCCCCCTCAAGTTTGTTTCCTTTCTTTCATTTTAATAAATTCTCGCAGGGTGCCGTCCCTGCTTCTATAAAAAAAAAAAAAAAAAAAAAAAAGGGTTTTTCTGGAGTTTGAAAAGAATTTTCTTTGGGAACAAATTTTCCAGAATCAAGTTTGAAATTATTTTTCGAGCTTGATGATGGAGTTCTATTTTGACTTTTATTTTTCAAAAATTTTTTGAATTTAGTAGTCAATAGAGCAATTGATTCTTCTCCAAAATCAGACTCATCAATATCTTTTTGAATTTCAAGCAAATCACATGAGAGATCAATTGGAGCAGGCATAGCAATATTTTTCACATTGGGTGTGGAAGATGATGAGACTCCTTTGCCTTTGTGTTTTATTTGATCGTTCAGGTTCAATTCAAAGTTTTGAAGAATTCCAGCCAATCTTTCAAAACTCATCTTGTCAATATCATGTGCTTCTTCAATTGCACATATCTTGACATTGAACCTTCGAGCAAAGTTCTCATCATCTTGCGACAAGGCGCTCATTTGTAATAGGATCTCCTAAAGCTAGAGCGAGTGGATAAATCAAGAAGTCTTCCATAATATGTCATTATGTCCTCAGACTCTTGCATCCTAGTATTTTCAAACTGAGTAGTTAGCATTCTTAGCTTAGAAGAACGAACACTGACAGGTCCTTCACATAAGGTTTGAAGGGCCTCCCACACATCTTTGGCAGATTCATAATTTGCTATCACCCTAAAAGTATTTGCGTCTAAGGCCTTATAAATTGCAGACAAGGCTTTCGAGTTAAAAGAAGCAGTGTTCCTATCATCATTGGTCACTCGGATTCTTTGGTGATCTTGACATCACCATCGAGAATCTGATTTTAGGAGGACTCCAACCATTTAAAACAGCAAGCCATGCTCTTTCATCAATGGATTTGATGAAGATGCGCATCTTGACTTTCCATATAGAATAATTAGCATTTGTGAGAGTAGGAGGGCGAACCACGTTCTCATGCGAGAATCCATCACGTCTTTAAGCAGAATCGACTCTTGCGATATCAAGAGAGGCTCGATACCAATTGAAAGAGCAGCGATGCCACGGAATCTCACTATGGAACGATGTGATTGTCAATGTTGCAGTGAATGTTGCAACAATGACAATGACAATGTGAACAGAAAGTATATCACAGAAAATAGCAGCGGAAGTTTTGATTTCAGATTATAAATCAAGAAGATTTTAGTAGACAGAAAATTACTCAAAACAATCTACAAGTATCAAACTTGTAGATCAAGCCTCAAGGCAACACAATATATATTAAAATCAACACTGTTTTTATGCTTAACAATTAACAAAAATTCTCACAAGATATAGTATCTTGGAGAACCGAAAAACCCACATAAACCACTATACCAAACGTGGGAAGAAACAAACCAAAAGACAGCTTCCAAACAATGAACAAAAAGGAAGCTTAATCGAGACTTCAGAAATACAAGGCTGTATTCCCTGAAGTTTTAAGCAGCAGCGGCAGGTATGAAGATTACTGCCTGCAAAATGGTCTCCGTGTATGGGCTGTTGATCTCTTCTCTCAAGCTCGACACACAGGACTTCTGGATTGATTCTCTCTTATGCACACTGCTCTCTGAATGAGTTCTAACTGTAAGCTCTCGGCACACCTTTAACTGCTCGACATCCGGCTCTTTATATAGGCACCCAATCCTGCAAGCACACGGCAAAACAACCACTCCTACTAGGAAAGAGATTTAGCAGATAATCATGCAAGATTATGTTTCCTAATATGATGCCTTTAATAACTAAATAATTTTCCAAAGATTTAGTTACCTAAAATGTATCACCTAAATCTAATAAAAGAATCCTAATCAAATCCTATCACCTAATTAATCTTTAACACCAATTAAATCCTACGTTGACCAAGAGAGTGAAAAACAAGACAAATTAGGCTTTGCCTAATTTACCCTTACAGTTTTCCTCTTCAAGCCTTGTCATTTGTCGTCGCCTTTACCACCACCACATGTAACCTCTCCTTTTGCACTCTAAAAAACACTTTTCTTTCTTGCCCAATGTTGAAGATATACTTGGAGATTAATTGCAGGCCGATCTCCTTTTGTAAAATTGTAACCGCCTAAGTATCATATTTTTTTTAATTTAATCGGAAAAGTTCACTTTCAAATTTTGTGTCCAAAAATACCCCGTCGTTATCGCTCTTTAGTAAAGACGGAGCAATTCGACAGCTGGAAGATATTCCCTCATATCTTTCAGTCTTCCTTCATGCCTTGAATTTCGTCATCCTCTCCCCTGGTAGAAGATATTCTTTCTCACTGCAAATCCTTCTCTTTGTAACACTGACGATGTAGTCTCTCGATCTGATTTAATTTGTTCGCGATGTGGGCGTTTGATGTTTCAGTGAGGGGGTCGGATGTGATCGATGTGGGTGTCGAATGTATCGACGTGGGCATCGGATGTGTTCGATATGGGTGTCGGATGTTTCGATGTGGGCGTTGGATGTTTTGGATGTGGGCGTCGCTCTTTTTCTTTTTTATTTTGGTGGGGATGAAAGGAATATTTGTAGGGAGTTGTATGGATTATGATATTTACAAAGTTGAACAAGCGAAGCAACTTCGGGGATTACCTTACTGAAAGTTGAGGAATTTGGTGGACTTACCTTTTGGGGAGGGGGGGGATTGAATGGCGGGGCTTGCCAATTCAAAGACAAAGTCATACTCACATCGAAAGTTTCTACGATGCCCAATTTGTTTGGTACTTCAATCGAGAACGATGCCCAAATTTTGAGCGTGTCCAATTTTTTTTCTTGCGACGCTCAAATTTGGACAGTGGCTTTGTCCGCACGCTTTTCTTTCATTAAGGGTATTTTCGTCATTTTTCCCTCAAAAAGTGCACTGTAGCGGTTTTAAAAAATAATTGTAGACTTTTGTGGTTATAATTCTACCCAATGGTACTGGCCCAGTTATCACCTTATACTTGGCCTACAAGGCCCACTTGGATTGTTTGTTGTAAGCCCATTTGGGTCTTAGATAAAAATATGAATAATAGCTGGCCAGTCCTCGTTTTGGAAATTGTAACCGCTCCACTATCTGATTTTTTTTCCAATCGCATAAGTCCTTTTTTTTGTTTGTTTTTTCTTCCTGAAATGCCATATCACCTATCGAGTCCTTGTCTACTTTCCCTGCAAAAGAAAAGGAAAAGTACAAAGAGTAAAAGAAAACTTTGCTTGTCCTCCTAGTTCACTACCATGGAGCATTGAGGAATACATAACCTGCTTGTACTTTGAAAACTACAGGAATTAGAATCTCTAGCTTAAACTCTCATGGTGAACCCATCTGAAGCAAAGAAGCCTGGATATGATTTCAATAAATATTTTGGAGATAATCCTTTCAATTCAGACCCACCCATTCTCACTTTCAACCACACAATTGATCTCCGAATTCACAAGGTGAAATGATGTAAGATATATGTTTGCACAATTCACGTACCTTGACCAAACTTCATTATTGCCAGCTGTAGAACTCGTTTCAGCAAGAATTCATCTAACTTCGTCAATCTGCAGTGCAGAAGCACAAGAGCTTATCCACGGGTTGTAAGTGAAAAGATATGGGGCAACTTTATGACATTTCAGTTAGAGAACTTAAGGGCATGTTCGACTCTTTGATTCTAGCATGGAGTTCTTCTGCCTTTGCAGTTAGTTTTGACGCAGCATAGCAGTGTAGGTTTCACTAGTTTTCACATCGGGAGGTAGACCTTCGAAGTAGCATTCAGCAACATCAACGCCAAAAACTTTGGCCATCCTGCGTCAGAACTTACGATGCCTAAATTGCGGTCATCAAAACTTACGATGCCTAAATTATGGGCGTCGAAACTTACGAGGCCTAAATTACAAGCGTCGTCGGAACTTACGATGCCTAAACTGCAGGCGTCGTCAGAACTTACGATGCCTAAATTGGGGGCGTCGAAACTTACGATGACTACGATGAACATCGAAATGTGTCAAAGCCAAAGCATAACCGACTGCGTCTTTTCCTTGTTCGTTTCGTGATTCTTATTTGAGAAGGCACTAAGCAAAGACTTCCTGCCATGGTCCTCTATGGATGCTTTGGAAGTGTCGAATTATGTATAAGCAATCGATGGAACCGATGGATACAATGATTCTTGGTCTGAGATATTTGATTCGATGATTTGGTCATGGAAAGGAATGGTGATTATATTTTTCGAATTCAGCGAGTTCTTGATGAGTTGTTACCCTGCAATTTGCACAAGTGGTTCAATTCCCATGGTCACCAACAAGGATCAAGTCTTCGCTTTCGACGTAAACTCAGAGTCCAATTGACGGTTCGAATTGTTTCAATTAGATTACACATGCAAGCGGGTCGTGAAGTTTAAAGGAAGATTGGGTTTTACTTGTAGGGAGCCAAACGGGTGTTTCTAGCTTTGGGCAATGAACTACCATTTTGAAAGAAGAGACTTGTTTTGAATCTTGAAGAAAAATATAGAAACCCTATTAATGGAATTGAAGGAAACAATTAATGAGAGAGAAAGAAAGGCTAGGTGAAGAAAACTAAGAGACTTTTTTGTCATTCCCAAGGTGAGTGTGAGAGGTTCGAGAGTGCGACTGGCGCCCGAGCCACTGGATAGGGTGCTTGGCTTGCATCTGGCGGATGCGCGGACACCACGCTCTCGTTCCACCCTCCCTTGTTTAGGGGAAGACGAAATCCAAAGTGCGAGAGGAGTGTTGTCTATATTAGCACGTTGGAATGTGTCTCGGTTGCCCTGAGTGGATTTTGTATCCAAAATGGGAACTAATGGTTTTCCATGTCAAGTTATCCCTTATTTCGGGGATAACAGGATATGCGAATGCATTACCCTTCCATTCCCATTCTCCCCTTTTCTTTTTCAGGGGAAAATAGAGAAGTGCAAGAAAGGATATTGCGACGCCCCCACTATGGATTTATTAAAAAAATAGCCTTATGGCCCATTCAGATCACTATGGGAGCTATGGGTTTCCCGCATCAAGTTATCCCTTGTTTAGGGGATACCAGGATATGGGAATGCATCACCCCTCCATTCCCGTATCTCCCTTTTTGGGAGAACAGGGGAAAGTGCAAATAGGGAATGTTGTGAGGCCCCATCTGATGAAAGTTTTAAAGTCGCCATCTTTATTTTAAGGCAAAAATAAAGCAAAACCGAAAGAAAAAGAAAACCGAGATTTTTGAAAGCGGGTTCGGAGGCTAAGTTACGAGTTGGGAAGGTGCTAGGCACCCAACTCGCCCTTTCGATCTCAAAACTTTTTGGTCAAGTATGCTTATTGTTATATTTATCTAGAAAATAAATAAGGTATTATAATGACAAGGGAAAATTAAACAAATACATTCGTGGCCACATTATTTACGGACTCGCAGCCGTCTCCTTCCAATAATTACAGACATATTTAAGAATATTTGACCATTATAACGGCTCTTTTACATAATATTTCCTAATCTAATCCGGGGCGACAACGGCTTATATTGGCTACATTGCGCCGGATTTAAATAACAACTTTTGAAAAATAAATAAAAGAAAAAAATACAAATAAAATAAAATACGCTCTTAAAGGTATTACCTTTTAGAGCGGCGCGTGATGTCTTCGGCGTATCCTTCCGAGGGAGAGGAGTCTTTTGTTTTTGAAGCTAGGGGGATGGCCGCAGCGATTTTGAAGTTTGGGCTTATCAGCTCGGGCGAGTAGTGACAGCTTTATTTGGGTAGGTTTTGGCCTTTCTAGTTAGGCGGAACCTAGACTTAGTTTTTGACTTTAGCTCGTTACTCGAGGCGGTAGCGGCTACTTTGGGATTTTTGGACCTGGGAAGTGAGGTGGATACCTAACAACTAGGCTAGGGATCACTTATAACCTATGTGTTTTTGATTTGGCGAGTTTGGACGGGGTTTGGAGACTATAGGGGCTTCCACTCACCTATCTCGCACCTCTCGTACTATTGATATCGAAGAAGCGAAGACGAGCTTACTGCGATCTAAAAAATCGCGGAGGAATGAGCAGCGCAAATGAGAGGCCGGGACCTCTATTTATATTGTGGCGAGGGCCGGGACGGTGGGGTTATTGAGTTTCTTCTCCGTGCATTGGCGAGGTGTACTTCAAGCTTCAAAAGTTGTACAATGTCCGACGAGAGAGAACAGTGTGCCACGCATGATGCGCGGCCAAGGCACCCCCAGTGCGGCACCAAGGGTCCTTAGTGCGGCACCATGCCCCTTCTAAATCTTTGAAAATTTTGCACTTTACCCCCCTTAGTTCATTGTTTCGCGCATCCGCTTTTCCTTTCGCATTTTTGACTCACGCAACTTGACATTTGTTAAGTTTTAACAGCTTCTTGATATTTTATGTCTACACACATACCAGTAGTGCGAAATTGGGGTGTCTGAGCCCCTCAACGATGGAGTCTACGGGTAACCTTAAGGCTTACGAGTAGGCGAACATCGATTGATAAACTAGACTCTCCAATTTCGTTCATTTAAAGAACGGGGAGAATGCAATTGGTAGCAGATTATAATGCACGATGAACATGTTATCCAAACTCTATAACCTAGACATTTTTAGTCGGTTATAAAAAATTATCGAGTTTTAAGCGGATGTGAATTTAATGTGCTCACGATGGTTGGACCCTACTAATGTAATAGGTTTGCCTACGTATTCCTATTAAAGGGAAATCGAGACCAAGCGTAGTTCGGGCCAAAACTCTAAACTACAACTAAAGTGAGTGATGTCATGTTCTTCGGGTCGAACCCGATCGAGAACACAACGGAAAAAGATTTTGTGTTTTTCGAAAAAGCCGTATTCTTCCGGTCCGCTGTTGTCAAATACGGTATGAAGATTTGAATGTTTTTACACCACATTTCAACGGTCAATACCTTGTCGTTGAAATGTGTTAAGAAGAATTTTCTAAGTTATGTCAGGCCGTGTTGCCTCCTTGTTTCCACACATAACCGAAAACTTTTCAAATATCGAGCGCTCGGCCAGGATAAAGATCCGTCGTAACGCAGGCGATGACGGCAAATTGATCATTCTTCAAGTATTTTCGAAAAATTGTGAAGTGGAAAATATTCTTTTTCCTTCCTCTTTTCGCTCCTCGTTTTTTGTTTTTTCAATATTCCTCTTTTTTGTGTTTTGAAATATTCCTCTTTTTTGTTTTTGAAATATTCCTCTTTTTTTGTTTTTGAAATATTCCTCTTTTTTTTTTTTTTTTGAAATATTCCTCTTTTTTTTGTGTTTTTGAAAAAACAAAGCAAAGTTTTTTTTTTTTTTTTCAAATTTTTCCTAAAAAGGAAATTATTCTAGAGTCGAGGTAAGAATCCATTGACTTACCTTTTACCGGGTGGTGCTGCGGGTTAATTTCGGTCGACATTTACGCCACTCTTCTTTGGGGAGTTTTTTTTTGTGATGGTGGGACCTATAAAGATAGGGTACCTCACGTATCCTTTTCAAGGAATCAGACCAGCGTAGTTCGGCCTTTGGGGATCAAGTGTTGTCTGAGACAAGTGTTATGCGGAAGAATAGTCGTAATATCCATTACAACCTAGTGAAAATAGCGCATAATGTAAAACCCATTGCATCGCAACACTAAGCCTCCATTGCGTTGACCAAGCTTGAATGCAATATCCATTGCAGAAAAAGCCGAATGCAATATCCATTGCATCGGAACACAAAACGCATATCCATTGCGTGGAGCAAACTTAATGCAATATCCATTGCATTAACAGGAAAAAGGATGCAATATCCATTGCATCATGAACAAACGCAATATCCATTGCGTGACACAGAACCTAATGCAATATCCATTGAATTAACAGAAAAGCGGATGCAATATCCATTGCATCCATGAGAACAAAGCATAATATCCATTGCAGAGCACAAACTTAATGCAATATCCATTGCATCAACACGAGCATGCAATATCCATTGCGCCATGGCGCATGATATCAATTGCGCCCGACACAAGCAATGCAATATCCATTGCATTAACCGCAACGGATGCAATATCCATTGCATCATAGCGAATGCGATATCCATTGCGTGACGAAACACGGATGCAATATCCATTGCATGAAACGGAGAATGCGATATCCATTAGCATTGACACGGAGGGCGGATGCAATATCCATTGCATCGCAACGAATGCGATATCCGTCGCATTGACATCTGGCCCGATACGTATCCATTTGCCATCGCTTATTGAATGCGATATCCATCGCGATGATATGAAAAACCGGATGCAATATCCATTGCATCGCCTTAAATATCCATCGCATTGACGTGAAGGCGGATCAATATCCATTGCATCCAGCGGCTGAATGCGATATCCATCGCGTTGACACGAAGGCGGATGCAATATCCATTGCGCCATAGCGGCTGAATCGATATCCATCGCATTGAAAAGAGCGGATGCAATATCCATACGCCATACTTCGAATGCGATATCCGCCGGCATTGACAGCGATGCGATATTGCATCGCGTATTGAAATGCATATCCATAAAAAAGAGCGGATGCAATATCCATTGCATCGCTTGTTGAATCGATATCCATCGCATTGACACGGCGAAACGGATCTGATATCCATTGCGCCGCCTTGGCTGAAATCTATTCATCGCGTGACACGGAAAGAGCGGATGCAATATCCATTGCGCCATGGCAGTATTAAGCATTGACAACGGCGATGCAATATCCATTGCATGCATAGCGGCAATATCCATCGCGTTGACAGCGACGGATGCAATATCCATTGCGTAGCGGCGTATCGATATCCGTCGCGTTGACACTGAAAAATGGATCTGCGATATCCATTGCATCGCCTTGGCCGAATGCGATATCCATCGCGTGACAGCGAAAGAGCGGATGCAATATCCATTGCATCGCAGCGAATGCGATATCCATCGCATACTAAAAATGGATAATAAGTGATGTATGTGTTGTAAGGTAGTCTACCAGAGTGTTATGAGGCGTCTCCTCGAGGCAGCCAGGAGAACAAAACCTTTCCCTACGATCGAGGTTGTATGCCTTAAAGGGAAAGTTTTCCAACATAGTATTGATGCAGAAAATGGGTAAAATCACCTTTTTTACACCTTGGCTTTGCCTTTGCGACTCATTTCTGCTTGTTTTTGTTGTACTACTTGTTTTCTACTGTTCGGGGATTTTTGTTGCGAGTTCCAACTTTTCTTTAAATTTTTTTTTTTTTGTTATTTCGGCCTTGGCGGAACTGCTTTTTGCTCGTTTGCCGATTTTAGCTTTTTACGCCCCATTTGCGATTGATCTGCTTTGGGGATATGACGTCACTTTTTGTGACTTTTGATGATGTTCTGTGGAGGATCTTTGGGAGGTGATCCTTGGCAAGATCTTGGCAAAACATTCGCCGTGTGGCGGAAAGACGATAAGATCAATAGAAAG
>JABEVN020004689.1:0-11095 GCA_013146195.2 Codonopsis lanceolata | reverse complement strand
ATTTATTTATTACCAAATTTCAATACCACTTATATATGTTTTAATTTTTTGGAAGCTAATAGATAAAAAGTTACTATATAAAGATAAATATTTTGTATTCGGCTCAGGTAGAATTATTCAATCTTAATTTTATTTTGTGTTAAGCCAAATTACTTATCAAAAAAGTTAGTTGACCATCAATTTTTTTATCCGAGTCATAAAAAAAACAATTACTTAAATTGAAATATATGAGAAATTATAATAATCATTGGATATATAATATCAATATTTCAACCAAAAATTAAATTTTATTGTAATGTGACTATAATTTTTATTGCTTATGTCCGTTTAATTCTTAGCTTTGTCACTTGATTTTTATAAACTTGAATTTATAGTGCACACATGTTACCAAAAACATATCCATCTAGAAGTCAAAAAATAAATAAAAGAAAAGAATTTGATTGAATATATTCTTTTTATTGCAAATTGTTTAAGCAAATGAAAAATAACAGTTTTCAGTAATTATTTAATATTTATTTTTCTTATATGTTTGTATATAGTATACATTTTCAATACTTTAAATTATGAAAAGTCAAAAAATTGTTCGTCTAAAAATCTTATTTTATAGTAGCTTAATTATTAGGACGGTCTTACTCTGATCCTAAATCCGAGACGGCAAGACCTATTTAAAATTCGCGGGTTAATAACTAAACATATTAATTAAAATCACAAAAATTGCCCAGCTGAGTTGGTCAATAGTGAATTTTAAAGGTTTAACCCAAGGAGGTTAATGATTTAACACGCCCCAGCTACAAAATTATGTTTTAATGCTTATTTCCTCTATTTGCTTCGATGTCCTTCCACTTTCAATGTTTGCCACCAAATTCCCACGCCTTGCAGTTTAATCCTTTGTCAGCTCAGTTAGCCATCCGTTAGCATCAATTGCCTTGGGATACTTGACAGATCCTAACGGACTTTGACGAAATGCTAAATGACATATTTAAAACCAAGCGTGACACATTAAAAACACAAAAGTGACACATTTTAATGTTAAAAGTGACACTATAAATGAAAATTTATTATAATTCTTATTAAAATACAAGTAACACTCTTAATACTAAAAAGTGACACATTTAATACTAAAAAGTGACACTCTTAATACTAAAAAGTGACACTCTTAATACTAAAAAGTGACACATTTATTTGATACTAAAAAGTGTCACTTTAAAACTAACGTTGACAGCCAAAAGTGACACATTTAATACTAAAACGTGATATTTTCAATGCTAAAAAGTGATACTTTTAATTCTAAAAAGTGACGCTTTTAATGTTATAGAGTAACACTTTAATGTCAAAGGTAATGATTTTTATTTATAAAAAAATGAGACACTTTTCAAAGTGAAAGTAACACATTTAAGACTAAAAAGTAACATTTTTTTAGGGAAAAATTATAATTTTTATTAAAAATGTAAAGTGACACTTCTAAGGCCAAAAGTGACACATTTTATACTATAAAGTGACACAGTTAATAGTAAAAAATGACACTTTGTATATATAAATATGAGGGGTGATGCTGTAATTTTCAAAAACTAAGGGATTGCATTGAGATTTATGAATTTTACCCCATTTAACCTGGATAGATCCGTCTTACTGATAAGGATCCGTAAGACCGTCTTATAAAAGACCACCTCTTTTTATAATATTTCAAGGGCTTTTTTTTTCTTTTCGCTCTCTGAATCCCTAAAAATTCATGACCAACCTTGTACTGCACCAAATAAGCTCTAACTCGTTATGAGTGACACTAAACACATAAGGTCTCGTCTCCATACAACAAAAAATGAGATGACAGTCATTGCACTTCGAGTGGAACGAACAACCATTGATCACTAGAGTTGTCGCATACCAAAAAGAGATGATCGATGCGTAAAAAGTTTTACAATGGAAAAGAGATACCCCCTCAGTTGCTTATTTTTGTCGTATTTAATTTTTTCTCGAATAAAATATTTATTTTTATAACTTAAAAAAACATAATTTGTAGTTTGACTCAAAAAGTTACATGAGACAATAATTTAAAAACGAAGGGAGACATCACAATATCATGATTCTATTCCAATTTGAGTTTATTGAGCATAGATTCATAAGATTTGCAATAATAAACGCTCATAAGTTTAAATAATAAAAACGATATTTTTTTAAAAAAGTTTGACTTTCAAATATAAATTTTTTACCTTAAATTTAACAAGTTTTCCAATTCATCAACAATACATGCATCATCCAAAAGAATGAGATACGTTTTGATCTGTATGCTTCGTTCAATACCGGGTGTACCACTTTATAGAACGATTTTGAGTTATTGAAACAAAGACTGAGTTGACTCGGAAAAATATATGTAATACTCATCGTGATTTGACTAATTGAGATTGAGAAGGAGGTTTTAGGAATATACGGGGGCTCAAACCCCAATAATCCTTGTAAATACACCTACTACCATAATTCAATAATCCTCCTGTCACAAATCACGATACATTTTTTTAAGCATTACTGCAACTTACAAGAGCACCGAAATCCGTATTCAAATCACCCCTCTCGTGAAGGAATATTGTCTACTGATTGATTAGGCATCCAATGATAATATAATTGCGATTCAAATAGGGTCCCCAAAAGACTAAATAATAAATGGCCAATTACCTAAATAATCTCTTTACTTTATCCTTTTTCTAAATTCGTCTCAAAATTTAAAAAATCGGCTTTCTATTAAAGTTTGTAGCATAATAGTTCATTCCGTTTAATTTTGTTTTTTTTGTTTTTCGTTAGATCAATGTATATACGTTTCACGTGATATTGGTTAGGGATAAAATTGTCGATTAATTCTTTTTTTGAAAAGACATAACTACCCATAATATTTTTGTTTTTTTTTTTTTAAAAAAACTAGATATAAGGATTAGGGGTGGCAATTAGGTGTTAATTGATAGCGTTGGGTTATACCATTATCCATTAGACCAATCAATAATGTCATAACCCAAAACTATCCATTAACACCCAATTACCACCCCTAACGATACCGATGAAATTAGCTAAATTAAAAATATTAAACCTCTTCTTCCCCGTTTCACTCCCTTCTTCAAGTTCAATGAAGACGAAGCTCTGTGCTTATGTCAACGAATTGGTATGGAAACAAGAAAAAGGTGGGATTACCTCTCCAAACGTCTTCTTCCAGGATAAGTTTGAATTGGAGGAGCCAGCTGCTAAGAAGAAGAAAATGTCTTCTTCCAAAGATCGCTGCAGCCGCCGACCTGCCGGTGCCCCATGCCAAGAAAGAAGGAAGCATGTCGCTTCTTACGAGAGCCTGCTGCGAGACGGCCGAACTGCACTCGCTCCTTCTTCGCCTCAGAACGTAAGACTAAACGCTTCGAACCCTCTGAACCCTTCATTCCCTATGTCCCTCCTACCTCTCCTATTTCTTCTTCATCTCCCCCTCTTACTTCTTCAACAGCCCCTGCTGCTATTGGGGAGGAGCTTGCTGAAACCCCTTCTTCTCCTACTTCCTCAATAACCCCTGCTGTTGTTGAGGAGGATCCTACTTCTTCTGCTCCAAAGAAGAAGAAACTTCGGCTTCGCAAGAAGTCTGTGGCCCCAACACCTTCTTCTCCACCCTCTTCTCCTGAACCTATCTCCTCTATCTTTCCTGAATCCTCTCTAGCCATCATTCCTGTTCCTGCAACCTCTTCTACTTCTTTCTCCATGCCCAAAAACTTCTCTTCTCTTGACCCTCACCTCTCCTCTCTTCTATATCAAACCGTCTTCCTTCCCGAACTCTTCCCTCCTATATCCCAATACATTACGCCCATTTCCATCTCTGCTGACCTCTACCAAATCCTATTCCCCTCTATCTCTTCTGCTACCTATACATTTCTCTTTGACCTCACCTCCATTTTCGATCTTCTTTACCCTTCCACCTCTCCTCCAAATTTCATTCTTTTACCAGAATCTCCCTTTCCGTCCTTTCTTCTTGACACCTCTTCCCTTACTTCATCTTCCTCCGTCTGTGACTCGAACACTGACATGGAACTTGATCCTAAACCCTCTACTCCTCCTCCGCCTTCGATCTCTGTTGACCACCACTCTACTTCTTCTTCCTCCTCACCAATCTCTGCTTCTTCTAACCCTGCTGACGCCTTTATCCGAATCAATCTTATCCCTTCTTCCCTTCCTTCCAACTCTGCTGACCCTGCCCTTCTCGACCTCCTTCGTACCAATAATGCCCACCTGAGCGCCTCAACAAAGATCGTTCTTCTATGGCACAAATAGAGACGATATCCTCGCCTATGGCTTAAATGCTACCCATGCTACTGTTTTCGATCTTGGGAAGATTGTTGAGCAGCTAGTGAACGATACTGCTCAAGCCTTTACTACCCATAGGTTCCTCGTTCAAGATCAGCAGGAGTCACTGATCGGCATGCTTCATTCTCAGCATATAAGCATCCGAGCCCTCTTTGATGAACTTAAGACTTCCTTGGCCCGAGCAATCATTGCCAGACGTGAAGTTCCCGACTTCACTGCTGTTCGTCATGTAGAACGTGCCAACGAGCGGGCTGCTGCTGCTGAACAACGACAGGTTGCTACCACCAGGGAGGAGAAAGCTACGCATATTTTGAATCAAGCTCTAATTGAAGAATGTAATGCATCAAGAGCGCCTCAATGATCGAATCGAATTTGGGTTGGTGATTACTTAGAGCATCGTCGAACCCAACCAAACCTATTCTGAACATGGTATAACTCTTCTGTTCTGACTATTTTGATTCGAACCCTGTTTGGTAAACCTCTCAGAACAAATTGCTTAATATCAGATGATATATATTTCTTCAGTTTAAATTGCTCTATCTTATGATCTTGTCTATTTAAACTTCGCGTTTAAATCTTTACATTGACCTTGCTTATTACTTAGATTTAAACTCTGCTTAACTTTGTACATGATATTCCTGCTTTTTATCTTGTAAGTACTTAGTTTAGCTATCTCTCTACTGAGACTTCTGCTCTGAGAGGCATTTCTGCTCTTCTTAATAAAATTCTTTAAGACATGTTATTATCTCAATGCATGATTCAAAGTCTCTAGTAGTCGAGATGATGACATCAACCAAATAGAGGAGATTGTTGACCTCATAGGTTCTAGATTTGGCTGAGTCATCTTCTCGATTCTATCGCACGCTGGCTAATAGTGTGTTAGTGTGGCAACTGTCTTAGAATCAAGGGTGTTTAGAACTGTTTGGTGTTAGTAAGGCGCGGATCAGCAGGCTTCAACAACAGACTTGGAAGTCTGCTCAATCTCGAAAAAATCAAGCTTAGCCAAAACGTGGAATTATGTCACATGACATTTGATTTAGATATTTTTGAAATATCTAGTCAAATTATATTCAATTTATCTTCATCAGATTTCACTCCAAAGAAGTCAACTATATGTGCAGACAACTGTCCAGTTTGTCTCCTGATACATGAAGTCTGAAGACATTACCTCTTTTGGCTAAGAAGACTTTCATAGCTGTAACGCCTGCAAGACTGAAACCTTACTCTATTTGGGATTGTCTTCTTTGCAACCATTGCATCTCTGATGACTGTGCCGCATTCATTCCACAAAGCGTTGAATTGCATTTAATGCAATAGAACGTTGGACACAGCCTCCTTAGCTTCAATCCAACGGTCCAAAAGATCTCCCTGGTATTTATTCAAGTCTTGAAGAGTTGAAGAAACAACTCTTGCGCATTAAACATTCAAGCTTCATCTTCAACACTCAAGCATTCAAGAGATCAAAATGACAAGAACTAACACTTCACCAAACTTCCTGAAGCTACATATCTGCCAGTCTTTACTTCGTTTCAGCTTCATCTAGTTTGTTTTAAAAACTGTTCTTTACTTTAGCACATGAGAGAACAATTAATCATTGATTGTTTCTCTCATCATTATACACTTGGTTGAAAACTATTTTTGTACACGATCCATTAGTGATCTTACCCTCACACCTAGTGGATAAACAAGTGCACATTTCAAAATCCAAAGCTAACCACTTTGGTAGTGGACGTAATACTATTCACAAGCATTTAACCACTTCTAAATTCTCGTAATGCCTAATTCAACTGCTTTTACCTTTCTATTAACTGCTGCTACTTATCATAGGCTACTACTGAATCTGTGTTATACTAAAACAGCTTATCAGTCAGTTCAAAACCCCTTCAGTTTTCCACTGCATTAACACTTCTAGTAAAATCACTTTAAGAATTATTTCAAAAGTGTTTCGAAAAGTTTTTATAAAAACGCAACTAGGCTATTCAGCCCCCCCGCCCTTCTAGCCTAGATTGAGCCTATTTCGAGACCAACAGTCATGAGAAAGTGGGAGTTGTTATGGGTGGTGTATTCCTAGTTTGTAGGAGAGCAGTGTAGGTTGTTTAAGGATTGATCTCTTATTTAGAAGAGGGAAAATCCTACCATGTGAGAGGACTCTTTTTAGTTATTAAGTTCCAAGTTGTGGTTCAGTTCTCACATGAAGAGAGCTAACAAATTCTGAGTTCTTTTGCATTTCAATCCCTTGTTTACCGTATTTTCTGCTTGCTTTGACTGGGACCCTAACAGTAAACCCAGGTATTAACGGGTCGTCTCCTTCAAAGAATTCAAATAAAAGTTGAAGATGGAAAAACGAGTCAGCTCCTTCATAGATCTGGGTTAGTGTGTATGTGTGTGTGAGATAGAGAGAGAAGTGCATTGTACAGAGAGGCTGGCCGGAATTTGCAGAAATTTAAGAAAATGCAAAAGCTGCGGTGGCGAAATTTGCAGAGCATTCTACAATTAGCATTTTACTTTGGTTATTCCTTTTAATTTCGAGGTGGTCTCCTATAAGACGGTCTTACGGATCCTTGTCCGTAAGACGGAGCCCCATTTAGAAATTCGCGGGTCATAATAAATAAATGATATGTTATTAAAATTTGTAAAAGGTAATTAGGTGAGGTGGTTCACAAAAAACGCATAAGGTTCAATGGTTAGTGCCTAGGTCTAAGGTTTTGAAACTCCCTACCGCTTTTTTTAAGTTTTATTGCCAGAGATGTGTTGTTTTGCTCCGGTGCCCCTGCACTTTCAAGGTTTGCCACCGAAATTCTTATATTTTCCACGTCTTACAGTTTAATCCTTTGTCAGCCCCATTAGCATCAATTGCCTTGAGATACTTGATGGATCTAAATAGATTTTAACGAAATGCTAAATGACACATTTAAAGCCAAATGTGACACATTGAAAAGACAAAAGTGATATATTTTAAGGTTGAAAGTGACACTATAAAGGGTAATTTATTATAATTCTCATTAAAATACAAAGTAATACTCTTAATACTAAAAAGTGACATTTTTAATACTAAAAATTGACAAATTTAATACTTAAAAGTGACACATTTAATACTAAAAAATACTAAAAATGACACTTCTAATACTAAAAAATGAGAGAGTTATGGTGAAGAGGAATCAAAGAATTAAGAGTGTCACTTTTTAGTATTAAATGTGTGACTTTTTAGTATTAAGAGTGTCACTTTTTAGTATTAAATTTGTCACTTTTTAGTAGTAAGAGTGTCACTTTTTAGTAATAAGAGTGTCACTTTTTAGTAATAAGAGTGTCACTTTTTAGTATTAAGAGTGTCACTTTTTAGTATTATAAGAGTGCCACTTTTTAGTATCAAGAGTGTTACTTTTTAGTATTAAATGTGTCACTATTTAATATTAAGAGTGTCACTTTTTAGTATTAAATGTGTCACATTTTAGTATGAAGAGTGTTATTTTGTATTTTAATAAGAATTATAATAAATTTTCATTTATAGTGTCACATTTAATATTAAATGTATCACTTTTTAGAATTAAGAGTGTCACTTTTTAATATTAAGAGTGTCACTTTTTAGTATTATAAGAGTGTCACTTTTTAGTATTAAGAGTGTTACTTTTTAATATTATAAGAGTGTCACTTTTTAGTATTAAGAATGTCACTTTTTAGTATTAAGAGTATCACTTTTTAGTATTAAAAGTGTCATTTTTTTTAGTATTAAGAGTGTTACTTTGTATTTTAATAAAAATTATAATAAATTTTTCATTTATAGTGTCACTTTTAACATTAAAATGTATCACATTAAATGTGTCATTATAATAAATTTTCATTTATAAGTCCGTTAAAATCTGTCAAGTATACCAAGCCAATTGATGCTAATGGAGCTGACAAAGGATTAAATTACAAGGCATGAGAATTCGGCGACTAATATTGAAAGTGAAGGGGGCACCGTAGCAATTAGAGGAAATGAGCATTAAAAATTAATTTTGCAATTAGGGAGTGTCAAACCCTTAACCACTTTGGGTGGCACCTTTAATGTTCACCAATGACCAACTTGGCTGGCCCAATTTTGTTATTTTTATTAACAGGTTTACTTATTAAACCGCAAATTTCTAAATGAGGCTCCGTCTTACGGATTTAGGATCCGTAAGACCGTCCTGCACAAGTTTTTGCCTTTAATTTCATTGCACTTAGAATTTAATGGATGAGGGAATTGGAATAAAAAATATAAAGCAAGAAATGCTCACGTGATATTTTATACTCCTTATGACCGGAAGAGAAATAGAAAAAGCACTGTACACAACTAGTCCCATTATTTTTATTGATAACATAATTATTTTATGCCTGATAATAATCATTTGAGATACGCTCGTTGACCTAACGGAAAAAAATAACGAAATTGGAAGTAAGGACCAGTTGTGTTAAAACCTTTTCAACAAGGATAAACTAGGTTCGATTTTTTTATAAGAATAAGTTGAAAAAGTGATAAAGTACAAGGTTGATTTGGATAATTCGCCCAACAATAATTTCCATTTATCCACCAAACAAATACTATATAAATACATAAAAATGACTTTAAATAATTTGATTCTTCCAAGTTCCAACCGGGTCTCCAAAGTTATGCATGCGCACTTTCCCTCCACTAACCACAAGTACAATTAACCATATGTGTTACATTGTTCACAAGAATACAACTAGCTCTTCCAAGTTTTATCGTTCTCGTATTTCAATCGAGGGGCGGGATTAATCTTAGACATTCGACTTAGGCTTACAACTAGCTCTCCGATTTCAACTTGCGGTGAGAACGAGAATATTTATACATCATAACTTCTCAATTCCAATTTTTTGGGACTGATGGAGTAATTTTTTTTGTTAGGATGTCAGTGAATGAATTCTACAATAACTATTCAAATGATATACATAGTATAAACACCATAGAAACATTTCTCCACTATATTTATCGTTGTCAAAAATGAAAATGCTTAAAACACCTAAATTAATGGATGAATAAACACACACACAAAAGAACAAATGAGGGTCAAATTTACTTTCATATTATCAATGAACGACTTCAAAAACATTCTTCACTATATTTATCCGAGTTAAAAACGAAAATGCTCAAAAAGAAGGCGTAAAAAGAGAGAGAGAGATAGGCTTAAGTCTCAATTTGGTCATTATACTTTCACCAAAAATCTATTAAGCTCACTCTATAATTGTATTTAGTCTGGATATTCAATAAAGTCATTTTTGTTCTTTCATGTTGAATCTTTAGGCAAAAATTGTCTTGACATGTTTTATTGAAGCCATTTTATTTTGTTTATCATTGTCTTTCAAACATGCATGTAATTAAAACCCACAAGATTGGTAAAGTGACTTGACCTATTGATCATACCAAAAACCAGTGATGTTGCCAAGAGATTGCTAACGGCCTAGTGGGCTGCGGCATAAGGCGTAGATCTAGCTTGAAAAGTACATAGAAATAAGAAAAAAGAATCGTGAATGGTGTCGATTATCCCTACACAAACCCTCAAACATGAAGATGAGATTAATCCAATGAAAACTATCAGAAAGATATTATTAAGTTTGTCGTGAGGTATTAAACGAGAGGAGAGTGGAGAATAAATATAGATGAACTTGAAAATAAGATGAGTTAAAAGAACAATGAGGTTTTGCCTATTATAGCCTAGATTTTGGGGGTGACTTATAGATGTTGCAAGTGGACAAATGAGTCATTTCCGTGTGTCATTCCATGAGAGTAAAGAGTTGGTGCAATGATTGGATAGGGCATCTGTGGAAAGATTTTTTAAAAAACAAAGATAAACCTTTTGCAAAAGGTTGGTAGCCACTAAAGTTGATGGAAAAAAATATTATAATTTTCTACGGTGAAAAGCTTTTTGGCAATTTATATATTTTTTTGGCTTTTTGAAAAAATAAAATATTTAATTATAGATCCATGTTATAAAGTTTTTTTTTAAAGATTTATGTGAGTGTAGAGAATATGTTTAAAATAAAAAAGTTTTATAAGTTGATAACATGACATACTTGATAAACCTTTTAAAAGGTTGATAAAAGTAGGTAGATAGTAAGATACCACTAGACATCCCACTAACCCACTTAGGTTTTGTCTTTAATAAGCTACAAGTTGTAAGCCAAGATGAATTGGACTCTTGGAGGCCAACTGAGTTCTTCACGTCGACTCTTTGGTGGTGTCATCTCCTCATGTTGAGTGAGCCTAGGGGTATAAGATAATTCATAGGATCTCATCACCTTAGTTGAGCTTTTCTATTATCCATTTAGCGAGATGCCTTGTATTCAACTATATCTGGGTAAAAATTCCAACACATTACTTGACAGTGTCAAATCGTCAAAATTAGTCTCTTCCTAATAATGAGTATAAGGTAAATCGGGATCGTATCATGAGGGGCGTTGTACTTATTCCTTTAGAATTTTACTAAGTAAATAATGCATATGAAATTATATTTTTAATTAACTAAAAAATAAACTAATTAACTAATTAACTGAAAATTAATGCTTTTAATTAAACTAACAAATTAATACTTGACTTAATACAATAAAATAAATTCGACTTCCAATGATTCAATTTAGATCTCGCATTTTTATTTCGATCATAGATTAAAAATATCTTGTTAAATTACAAATAAACCGGTTATAAGTGTCGACAAGCGCTAACACTTCGTCTGCGCCTTCTTGTGTTGATAATCAAGAGGCATTTCGTTAATTATCGTCTAACCAATTACAACCTCAA
>JABEVN020004688.1:0-11092 GCA_013146195.2 Codonopsis lanceolata | reverse complement strand
ATCGGCATAGGAAAGCGATGATTTTTTTAAAGAAAAATGCTTATCCTAGCATAGGAGAAGCAGTGATTTTTTTTTTAAAAGTAACATCGGCATAGAGGAAGAATGATTTTTTTGAAAATGTTTATCAGCGTAGGAGAAGCGATGATTTTGAAGTGTTGTGGCGAGAATGCGTCGATGATCAACTTGTGTACCTTTTGATGATGCTACTTAGGATCTTTGGGAGGTGCTTGGTGAGATGTCGGTAGAGAACATTTATAGGCCGATGCTTGGTAAAGACACGATAAGATCTCACGGTAAAGGATGCAAACAAAAGATGCAAACATCTGAATGCAATTTTCTTTTTTCTTAGAAAAAGGACTTTTGAATGTGCATGTGTATGATGTTTCTTAAACATGTTAAGACAAGATAAAGCAAGGTGATAGAAATGTACTATAAGAGCATGAGATGTGGTTTACGGGCGGCTTTGAAGAGTTATGAATATAGGAGTTGATGGTGATATTTGAGATGGAGGTGAATGGGATCTTTGGGTCATTTTCGGTCTTTTGACTAGTGCATCATTCAAGAAAAGGAATTCAATCGAGAAGATTAGCGAATCTACTAGTCGATGCCTCGGAGCCACTTTTTTCTTCTCTTTTATTTTATTTTATTTTGTTTTTTGTGTTTTTTGTGTTTGTTCTCTAACTTTCGCTAGGCAGCCCTTCGGTTTTCAACCTAGCAGAGATTTTACCTTATAGGGAGCCGGTCTTTCAATGCATCGCGAAGATAAAAGTCGCTTGTTTTTTAGGACCATGCCTTTGTAGTTTCTTCGTTTCTTTAGCGGAGATGGAAATGGCCGGTATGCAGGGGCGATGGTCTTTATGTATCCAATGAGTTTAGGCGGGAAGACCAGGGATGAATTTGATCAACCAAATTTTGCATGACGGGAATGTTCTGGAGAAAGTAACTAGGGGACTGACCCAGACAGACTTCGATTGGAGAGACTTTGTGTGGAGATAGAAATAAGGTATGCTCGAGAGAAAGAGGATGTCTAATGGACCAAAAGAAGATCGAGGTTTATAAGTATCATGAGTTTCATGGACCTATGCTTAACATTTATCTTTTTGATAATTTCATGTGTCTTTAGCAAGGAGTTCGTCTTGGACCGGAATCATGTTACAACCGATTGAAAGCAGAGCTATAAGTTGCAAGCTAGGTTGGGGTGTAGTGTTTAAAGTGTTTGGGATGGATTAGCTTTTTAGGGTTGAGATTTGATTGGCCTCCGATTAAAGTATTTTGGGCTGTGGTTTTTTATTTTATGATGAAAGGCGGTCGAAGGGACCATTGGGTTTTTAAGTGTGGGTTTGGATAGAAAGTTGGTTTTTGGACCTGGTTGCGGATATGGTTGGGAGGTGGGCTTTGGCTTTGGTTGTGGGTTATGGGGTGGTCAAGTGATTGATCTTTTCCTTCTCTTTTTTTTTTGTGGCGAGAGATTTTGAGGAAGTTGTTCGGGAGAGACTTATTTCTTTTCTTTCTCTCTCTTTTTTTTGCCTTTTTTTTGTAGACCTCTGGAGCAATTTGGGAGAGTGTTTGAAGAGATATCTGTCTTCTCTCTCTCGGGATAAAGAAGGTTGTCACTCTTGGTGGATGTGTATATAAGGGTGAAAGCTTGACCCAGTTTGGAAGTTGGATCTCGAGGATGGTTAGGCTTTGGTATGTGGTTGATTTGTTAGGATATTTGGAAGAGGTTTGGTGTATGGTTGGAAGCTCCTAGTGTACCATTTAATAGCTCGACCACAATGAGTTGAAGATGACCTTTCCCAAGGCAGAAGGTTGCTTCATCAATTTTTTTTAATGGTTTGTGAGTCCATATTGCGAACTCATTATCAACCCGATGTAGTTTTATCATGTTTTTACATGAGTTGATTCGTCATCATCATCCTCTTTTTTTACAAATACTTTGGTGATATGTGCTCGAGAGATCAAGAAAGAAAACTTGACAAACTAATATAGGAGAAGCAATTTACAGGACTTGAATATAGATACCTCTGGAAAGCTCGATCTAGGGACATGCTTGAACTTTTGAAAGAGCGGAGACCAAATGGACTAGTGAGCATACTGCCTGCAAGTATGGGCCGTAGGCATCAATATGAGCAAAGAGAGACACCCACAGGATTTGGGACCTAGTCCTAAATTGTTGCTTATCATCTTGAGATTCGGCCTTACGGATTTCTGCCTTTCGATTTTTACGCCTTCTTGCTTTCCATTTCTTTTCTTCTCGGCTCCTATCGGTCCTGCTCCTTTTTCCTTTTTTTTGCATTCTCTTTTTTTTTTTTGGTGGCGGACCTTAACATCTCGAAGTAGGACTTACTGATTTATTTTTTTTTGAAATCGAGAATGAACAATGCACTTATCAACTTAGTGATGCATTATGAGAAGTTAAGAGGGGAGATGCATTTGGAGATTAAGAACGGTGGTGAGGGGTTTTGTCTTGTCTTTACATGTTTTGAGAAACAAAAGAAAACACATAGAAAAACCTCTTTTTTTTGTTTTGTTTTTTTGAAGAGTAAATCAAAGCATTTGACCGAATCGAGAGGCTGCTATGTTCCTCATTTCGAGGCTGGTCATCGTAGTTCAACTCTGACAGAGAAATTTTCATTTTGCTAATCTGTATTTTTTTTTTTAATTTTGAATTTGAAAGAATAGAGATTTTTTATTATTATTTTTTTTGAAAGAGCAATTTTTTTTTTATATTTTCTTTTTTTTTCCAAAAAGAAATGATTATATATTTTTTTTAAATGAAAAGAAAACTAAGTATTACACGTGATTTTTTTTTTTGCTAGAAAACTCTTTTTTTTTTTGATTTTTGAAATGGGGTGTGACGATTACGTACCTCTGGACAATCCTCTCAGGAGAGTAAATGATAATAGTCAAAAAAAATTATTTTTAGATTCCACACCAAAATTGTTAGTGGTACCAAAGAAAAATAACAAAGATCCCAATATGTATAAGCACAACACAAGATTTAAAGGAAATAATTATTATTTTTTGTTTCTGATTTTTTTTTGATGATTTTTTTTAAAAAAGCGAAAAAGAAAACAGATGTGACGACCTATCTTCTTTGTTTTTGTAGATTTTCTCGGCTTTTTAGTTTGGCTTGAGCGACAATGAAGCATATCATTTCAAGAAATAGAAAGAAAAAGTGAGGAATCTATCTATCTATTAATTACAAATGGTTCTTAATCCCAAAATAAAATGACGAGAATGAATGCATATATATATATATATATATATATATATATTTTTATTTTTTTTTTTTTTTTATTTTTTAGGGAAAGCGGGCGGCACTGCTTGATTTTATTAGAAAAAACAGATAACCGGGGGGGGACCCCGCCACCCACAGCTATACCCATGGCGGGGGGGGACAAAGGAGCCTTACCTCTAAAGCAACAAGCTCACAAAAAATCAAGGGCGAAAATTATAAAGACCCCTCTCATCATTATCAAAGAGCCAAACAAGCCCGAGCTAGGAAAAGACAATCTATTGTAATAAGAATGAGTACCCATGATCATGAGCCCAAGCGACCAATCTATCTGCAACATGATTTTTCTCTATAAACATGAGAGGCAGCCGTACTCTCCCGACAGCCTCAGACATATACGGAAATCATAAGTATCTTTGCCATGGCGATCTTTGAGCCCAGAAGAAGAACCAAAACGCCACCTGAGGAAAGAATCGACTCCACCTCAGCGGAAAGCGAGCCTAAATCCCGACATAGCGTAAACCATCTCAAGGCGAGGCGAAAATTGCTCGCATGTTGGGGACCATCACCATAAAAGTTGGAAAAAGCTCCTACCATGATGCCCAGACTATCTCAACTATGCCACCTACAAACGCGTTCCCAACACTAGAGCCATTAGTGTTTAATTTGTACTTACCTTCACTCGGAGGAATCCATTTATACCGGTGCCTCTTACG
The DNA here is from genome assembly GCA_013146195.2 of Codonopsis lanceolata. NCBI lineage: Eukaryota > Viridiplantae > Streptophyta > Magnoliopsida > Asterales > Campanulaceae > Codonopsis > Codonopsis lanceolata. The sequence goes on along the minus strand of JABEVN020004688.1, from coordinate 7,138 downwards.
AAAGCGCCTTGAACAACCTCCAAACCCGATTCTTGAATACCAAGCACCCCGAGTTGGAACCCTCGATTTAGGTTTATCTTGAAAAAACATATCGAGATAGCGGCGGCGAATATTAGCAAAAGATCACCCGGCGTCCATGAAATATTTTCAAAAATAGCCTTGCACCTAGCTTTCCATATCTCCCAACATGTGAACATAAAGATACCCAGATAGCAAGCCCCGACCTGATTACGTAAAGAAACACCACTCGTCCACACTTCAAACAAATGCTTGATACTAGCATAGTGAAATATATTATCGAAAGGTCTAGAAAACCTTTCCCACAAAGTAAGAAGCGACATCGATCGAAGAAACAAGTGTTCGGCGACTCTTGATCATGATTCCCAACGCAACATACACATTTTGACACATAAGAAATACCCTTTTTTGTGCAACATCATGTCGACGGGGAAGAGCACTATGGAAGAGCCTCAAACAAAAATACTCACCTTTAAAGGAATCCATTTTTGCCAAATCTTTTTCCCCCAATACGACGAAGGAAACTTATCTCTCCATTTGTGATAAAAAGCAGCCAAATCAAAAACTCCAGAATATGTTAAAGTGCAAGCCAACCAATCTGAACAAACATCGGTAAAACTGATATTTTGTAACATAGATATACACTCGGCAGGAAGCAAATGCACAAGGCTGATCCATATCCCTCTTAGCTTCATAGCCGTGAGCTTTGCATCGGCGGGAAATGGACCGAAGCGATCGACCACTCAATTAGAGTAGTCGAAAAGAGATGCGTCTGAACCTACCCATCGGCTATACATTTTCACTGCTCCATTATCGACATAGCGCCTCAAGTATGGGAAGAGATTAGCGGCTGAACAAAGGTACCATCAATCGAACCATATTTTTCTTGGGCAAACCGCGACCCTGACCACGAACCTTGTAAAACACGCCACGCTAATTTAGCATGCAGAGCCTCCATAATCGACATAAAGCGTAACCGGACCCCCCTCTTGAAAGGCGACATATCGACTCCAGAGACCCAATGACTTGATGCTCACCATTGTTACTCCAAAGAAAAGCCATAGCGATTCTAGCCTTTGAATAACGGTTTTGGGACTTTGATGAGCGCAAGGAGAAAAGGAATCTTGCTAAGCACGCCTTTAAAAAGGACCAACTTAGCTCCAAAGAAAGAAGCCGACTTTTCCACCCACATATACGACTCAGAATCTTATTTTCCAAGTCTTCGAAATACACTCTTTTAACCCTTCCTTTAAACAAAGGAATCCCTAGATACTTCATAGGCCAAGACCATTGCGAGCAACCCGACCAACTAGCTATTAACTGTGCCTTGGAGCGCGAACACCTGGAAGAAACATAAAAACCACTCTTTTGAAGGTTTAACATCTGACCAGAAGCTGCTTCATAGACGCTAATTAATCTCCTTAGCTCCAAAATTGATCTTTTGCTAGCATTGGAGAACACCAACATATCATCGGCGTACAACAAATGGGAGATCAAAACACCACCACGACCATACTCATATTGTTTAATTCTCCTATCCAAGATGGCTTTGTTAAGATTATATGAAAAAATCTCTTGAGCCAAAATGAAGAGCAAAGAGAGAGAGGATCTCCTTGACGGACCCTGGAAGATTTAAAAAACCATAAAATTCCGTTCACCCTTAAAGTATACACAACATTATCGATCAATCTCATAATCATATCACAATTATGCTCACTGAACCCAAAAACCCGAAGCGCCCTCATCAGAAATCCCCATTCAATGCGGTCATAAGCCTTTGACATGTCAAACTTAAAAATTATGTTGCCCCCATGCACCTTTTTGTCCAGACGATGAACCATCTCATGCGCTAACACAATGTTTTCATGAATGTTCCTACCCTGCACAAAACCTGCTTGCTCCATAGAAACAATCGTAGGAAGAAAAGTAGACATCCTCGAAGCCACTATACGAGACATTATTTTCGCCGTAAAAGTACACAAACTAATGGGACGAAGATCCCCCAAACCGACCGGAGAAGCCACTTTAGGGATCAGAGTAACTGTCGTGGACGAAAAACCTCTATGTAAACAAGCACCAGAAAGAATTCTTGCACCTTTGAACAACTTCCGTCACGATAATATTCCAACAACCTTGGAAAAACCATCCGTAAATCCATCGATCCAGGAAGCCTTTGTTTGGATTCAAACCTTTGACTTCCCAAATCTCATCCGGTGTATGCGGAATAGCACTCAGGAGTTGATTATCTTGATCAGACATCCTCGGAACAATATCTTGAAATAAACTATCACTCACAGCCACATTAGATGAGGAGAACAGCGAAGAAAAGTAATCAACTGCTAACTCACCAATCCGAGCATTATCTTCGCACCAAGTGCCATCCGAATCCTTTATTCTAATTGTATTAACCGAGAGGCTCGATCCCTCATACTAGCATGAAAAAACATAGTATTACGATCACCATCCGTTAACCAATTGTGTCTCGCTTTTTGCTGTAACATTTCCGAATCCCATGCAATCAATTGGGCAAGAGTTCGTTTTTCTTGAACTATTTGAGTAGCTATATGATCATCCCAGCCATTTTGAAGCTCGACCTCCAGCCTTAAAATGCGATCCTGCTGCGCTTCCATCTTCCGTTGAACATGCCCAAAAACAGCCCAATTCCATCTTTTTAATTCTACCCGAAGCAGTTGTAATTTTTTATGCAAGATCTCCATTGCCGAACCCGAAACACTTCGCCCCCATTGAGCCTGAACAAAAGACATGAAATCTGGGTGATCCATCCAAATTCTTTGAAACCTAAAAATACTTTTAGGTTTGTGCACATTAGGAAAAGACAAACACAAAGGCGCATGATCCGATTGAGTGCGACAGAGATGTTGAACTCGAAGACCCGAAAATTGAGACTTATAGTAGCCATTTATCAAAAATCATCAGCGTTGCCATATTCTATGACCACCATCTTGGTTGTTGCACCATGTAAACATACTACCTTCATACCCGGCATCATCAAGACCCGCCTGTTGAATGAAATTATTGAAATCTGACATACCACTGAAATCATAACCAACTCCTCCCAATTTTTCTGAAGTGTGAGATATAATGTTAAAGTCCCCCCCTACAATCCACGGCTCCTGAATATTGGACGCAAAATCAAGCAAATCCGACCATAAAAATCTTCTATCCTCTCTAGTACATTTGGCATAGACAAAAGTAGCAATGATATACTACAAGAAAAAGGACTATTTGTGACCCCTGTTATTTGGGAGGGCAAAAAAACCGTCCCAAATACCTCTTTTTGGGAAGGGAGAATTCGCGGTCACAATTACTTAGTATTTGGGACTGTTGTGTAATAACCGACCCAAATACTAGTGTTTTTAGGACACTTGTGCTACCCGTACCAAATTTTAGGTCACAATTACTTATTTTTTCTCCCGCTTTCCTCTCCCGCCACACAGGTTATCCCCAAAATTCCCTCCATATACGTAAGTTTTCCCCAAAATTTCCCCCTACCTAGGTTTTCCTTCCCAAAATTTCCTCCCACCAGCAAGTCTCTCGTGCACTCTCTCTCTCAGCATCGCTGCAGACACCAGTTCGCCGCAGACACCAGTTGCAGAAACCAGTTCGTCGCTTATCTTTACATCGCAGAAGCTCTCAATCTCACGGTAAGGGTCTTTCTCTCTATATCTCTCCCATTCTTCTGTCTTCTCCATATTATCCCCTCCCACCCCTTATATCTCTCTTTCCTCTGTAGTTTGCTTGGCTCAAACTCGTGACGGCTTAGTCGACTAGTAGCGGATGACGGCCGTAGTAGGGGCTTCCATTTGATGAGCTCTTCCTGACCTAAACCAGAACTTCATTGGACGATTTCCTTCCAACGACCTAAAGGCATGTTACACAAACCCTAATGTGAGCTTTTTAACCACTCTTTTATGTAAATGTGTGTGGAAAGTCTTTGTTTTGTGTATCTGCATCTTAATTCTTAATTGCACCTCTCGTAGTTTTAGCTGTCTATCATGATTTAAAGTTCACATCAACTGTCTTTTATTATCTTGTGAGCTATGAAGGGTTGGCTCTGCTCACCAATGCCATTGTTTTTGTCAAATTGAATTGTGAGACCTGTTTTTGTCAAATCGAATTGAACATTGCCTCAAGTGTAGTACGACAGTCGTGCATTTTGGATTTGGTTGGATACTGCAACGATATGTGACTGATGTACTGGGATGTGTTTAGTTAAGTCAAGTATATATTTTAAATTCTTGAAGCTACGTGGTCTTGCAAGTATTAAATCTCTTTCTGTACTGATGTTCATCAATTAAAACTTTGAAAGAGACTAGAAAAAATCACCTTTGCTGCAACAATTATATGTGAATACTGTTGTACTCCCTTTACTCAGAGTATTCCACATCGGCAGTTCATAACAGAGCAGTTTGTTCTATTTTTTTCTGAGTCTGAATCAGGGCCTCTCTCTCTCTCTCTATTTTGTTTAGACCATTGATTCAGCTCTTTTTTGTTTGTGCATTGATTCCACATTCTTCTTATTAAATACTCCCTCCATTCCTTAAAAAGAGTCCCTATTCCCTTTTCTAGATGTTTTCAAAAAAGTATCCACCTCAAAAATTGAGCATCTTATATGATAGTCTTACCAATTGTCCTTTGTTCGAACAAAATTGAAAAGATAACATCCTCACATCACATCAAGTTTAAGGGTAAAGTTGGAATTCAATATGTATGTATATAATTATACTGTGGTCAATTAGTTCTCCTTAACCCAGTCAAAGGGACTTTCTTTTGGGAACGGAAGGAGTAATACTTGGGGTGCATAAAGCATGTGCAAGATTTAGAGGTGATTAACGTCTTCAATGGTTGGGACATAGAGGGCAGGTTGGATAGATTTAGCGATGGTGAAGGATAACCTTTGCTTGTGCGTATAAACCGACTAGCCAAAGAAATGTTGGATTCTTGGTGGGGCAAAAATTATATCAATCCAGTTTTAATCTTCACAAGGAGGTCTGGGTCTAGGACTCTTAGCCAGCACAAATTTAGTTGGCTGATTTACTAGTCGGCTATTGTTAGATGGTCTGCAAGTATTAGTGCCCCACCTTAATGATATCTTGCCTTTTCCATCTCTCTGGGCATGTATTAGGCAGTGCTTGTTTGGGATTTATGAGGAGTAAGAGGCTTTTCCCTTACTGGCTCTTGCAAAATATAGGAGATCTGGTGGCAAGTGGTGCCAGGTTTCATCAGGATTTTTTTTATATTGGGCTGAGGTATTCTTATAGACAATAATTCTATATTCTTTGAGGTCTCATTACAGAGAAGAGTATTTATTTGGCATTCTTATCAACCAAGGTTGTGGGAGTTTTTTTATGTGTATTAGCACTTTCCCTTATTTGATGAGACGAGTACTTTATTCTGGTATAATCCTCTATCATCCCTTGAATTTTCTTTGCTTGTTTTGTTTCAAGTTATGCTATGTGTAACTTGGATTTCCTCTTTACTCTTTTTTTCTTATAAACTTATGTCATGCTGGCCTATATACAAGGTAACTTTTACATCCTTTAAAGGAATAGAAGACATAATGCTCAATATAAGTCAAGATGGCCGTCAATACACATCGACTCTTCTAAGTTGTATGTATTACATATCTTCATATATTGCTCTGAGACAATCCTATCTCTAGGAGGACTTAGGCATAATATTTGAAAGTCCAATATGACTAAAACCACATACGAAGAATTAATGAATGATGAATCTAAGCACAAAACTCTTTAAGGTTCAAAAAGGTGTCAAGTATTTATACCCTCTTGAATTAACCAAATAAACCCCGACCCAGAAAAGATGGGATAGGAAAATCATCTTAATCGCAAAATGCAAATAACTGGAAGACACTGTAATACCATTTAGGCTTCTTATCATGGAAAATGCTTGGTAAGGTGCCCTTTAGATTGGGCAAATTCAATTTATTTTCTTTCTTTACATTCACCTTGTCATGCGAGTTTCTTGCCACATGGTTAGTGTTAGAGTTAGCTTATATTTTAATACAATCACTGTGCAAAGTTTATGCATAAAATTTTTATCCACCGGTGGCGTAGAATCTTTTTACACAAGCGACCTTTGGATCATGACACATGCCAACCGCATTCTTTGTCTTGATCTTTTTAGATTTTAGTTGGCCACGTTACCACATATAGTGATTCAAAAGCCGCTTATGTAAGAAAGATTCTAATGCTGGTGCCAGATGAAAATATAATTGAAAGTTTATTATCAATATTAGGGTTTGTGCACATGTTTGTTAATGTTAAAACTATAAATGAGACTTAAATTGATCTCGGCATGGATGTTGTCAAGGAAGCATAAAATTTCGTAATCATACCTCAAATCTATGTTACTTCTTGTTAACCCATTTTTGGGGATGTAGTTTTCTTTCTACGATGCATACGACCCAACAATATAATAGTCATGCCATTTGGTCTAAAGTTGATACGCAGAGACGGTCAAGGTACTCGAGAACACGGGGTTGGGCTCTACAACAACACGGGGAAGGAGGCTGTTTCCTAGTATATGAGTGGAAAGGGTTGGCGGCCAAGTTGTGTTGTGGGACGGTATTGGTTAAACAAGAAGAGTCAGTTGAGTTAATTGGAACAATCTGCATAGGATAGGTTTTTACTTTTATGTTTCCTAGTATAGCTTTAATTGTTCTCTATTTTATTAGGAGTTAGTAAAGGTAGGGAACTAGATTTGGTTTTAAACTCTTGTAGCCTTTTAAGGCCTTCCGTTTTCGAGTTATAGTCATGTTTTGTTTGAGAAAATAATATCAGGAACAAGTTTTGTTCTTCTTCCGATTCTTCGAATAAAGTGAGTGAAGCTTTGTTTGTCGGATCAAGCGACTATCTTTACGACGAGTGAGTGGCTTCGTTTGGTGAAGCAATTATCCTATCCTCTTCTACTTCTTCGTTTCTTTTACGGTAATTTCCAATCGTGGCAGCTTTGTTATTGCTTCAGGCGTGGCTGTTTAAATTCCTTGGAGTTTCAGTCAGGAGTTTTGGGACAGTTTAGGTTTGGGGTGTGTGGGGGTTTGGGCTGTTCATGGGCAGAATAGGGAGAGTGTACGTGAGAT
>JABEVN020004687.1:0-11120 GCA_013146195.2 Codonopsis lanceolata | reverse complement strand
ATAGTCCCTTGCATCTATGCCCATGAGGTAAACCAAGCTTGACAACTTGTCCGGGTATCCAACGACGCCTGGGCGATATAACGCCTCATTAGCCCTCGACATCCAGCAGAATGTGAGGCGTATAGTAGCTTCATCCACGGGCAACAACTCTATGCCTCTTCTTCTCCTGCAATTGAATGTTGTCGAATCCTCCCCGCCGAATCACAAGCCTCATTTACGTGTAAGGTCTCCCTAGCAAGCAAAGACGCCCTCATCACTCAAGCCCCGACCACGCTTGCTCGGTCAATTGCGCGTGGCTCACCTCCCGCCAAGAGCTCCTAAGTGGCCTGCTTCACCTCCCCCTGACAGCCTCGGTTAAAGTAATTATGTGCACATGGGCCTCAGATCCACTCTGCACGAGGACGCGCTGCTACGACCTCACCGCCACTCTGACACGCCTCCTTCTTCGTACACCACGTCGAGGATGGGGATTCCTCACGCTCATCGGTCGTTAGGCCGCCCATAATCGACTCTTCTCGATCATTGTGCGAAAACTCTCCGTCGGACATCTAGAGATCGAGGAAAAAACATGGTCGAGATCCTGCCTGCGGCGATCACGCCAAAAAGGGAGAAAAACCTAACTCTAGGTAAATCCAAGAGCCTGCCCGCCTAGCAAAGCGAGGACACAATGGAGGACTCTCCTCGATCTCGGCCCTAGGGGATCTCCTAAGACCCTATGTAGTTTGCAGAAGAATTCAAAGAAAGGCAAAAAGCCTTTTTAAATAAAATGAGCACGAATACGAAAAATGAAGAAATAGACATACATGAAAACAAAAAAAGGAACTTCTTGTTAGTTTTAGATAAAGATTGCTTCGTGAGATCGAATGCTCAAGCTGCAATACTTGGACTTGGCGGCGATCGATGGGGAAGAACGGTGGCAAGAACTTCTGGAAGCCTCTCTCTACTCTCTTTTCTCTCTCTAGAAATCTCCAAGTAGCGTAAAGGCTTGAATGAAGGAGGCAACCGGTTAAATAGGCGAGAAAACATGGGAGAATCTTGGCGCTTGGAAACGAAAAAAAGGCGAATATGCCGCGACTCACACGCGTTGAAGCGAAAAGGCAAGTGTGTGCCGTCACCACCACGCATTTAATGCTTGCTTAGTCCCTCGAGAACGTTCCCATCTCTTCTGGTCACTTCTGGAAAATTCACGCACGCCCCGTCCTACCACGCGTGACACTTTTCGGCGATGAGGCTTCTTGGATACGCCTCATCTGGCGATTCTGAAATTCTAGAACCCTCCACAGCGAAGTTGACCCGATCATTGGCACGCATTTCATGCATTCGCCCGGCTTGTTTGGGCAATTCGATATGTCTCGCACGCCGCCTCGAGCATAAATACTCGCCGCGGGTTTCGAGGCAACCGTGATATACCGGCCCAAATGCGGTCACGAGCGAGCACGAGTTACATCACGTGCGCTCACTTGGCAATGGGCCTTTAGGTCCACTTGAGCATAAATACTCGCCGATCTGCACAGAGGAGCAACTCACTAGGCGAGCATGACATTCCCGAGCTGGTACACAAAGGCCTGGTCACGATCAGGCCTTGATCCCAGAATCGCTGATCGCACATCATTACATACATCATCATGCCGATGCGGGCCGAGGGGAGCATGGGCCTTTAGGGGTTGCGGGCTCGCGGCATTACATCGAGCAAATGACACCAAGTAGCTTGCAGCCAAGACACGGCCACAAGTTATCATGTAGGCGGTACTTCTTATCCATTCACGATATCCGCAGCGCCCTCGTATATCACAGTCTAGAGTTTCTTTCCTCCTTTGTTGAACAAGATGACTACGAAACCAAATCTACCGGATTCAACTCACAAGGGCCATAAATACTCCTCCGCCATACACCACTAAGGTACATGCTCTCATACACTCCGCCTCTTCCTTGAGTTCCGGTATTACGCTCTCATACACGGTACTTACTCTCACCGGAGGAGGGTTTCGCGAGGCCCCGCGCTTCACCACTTCCACCGGGTTTTACTGTGCTCTCGGCCCCGGGTTCAGGAAGCGAGAGCATACAAGCCCGGATATCCTACCCAAAGAACAGACGGCCCAAGCTGAGGATTTTGCCACATCAGTTACTATTTACTACTTAAGATCCTACATTTTAATAAAAAAAAATCATTTATTAAACTCTAGAAAATTATGAACGAGAAAATGATTTAAACAATTTATAAAATAATGGATTAAATGATATCAATTATATCGAGATACTCCCTCCGTTCCGGGAAAAAAAGTCAACTATTTTATTTTGGGATGCTTCACTTAAAGAGTCAACTTTCAAAAATTAAGGCATAAATGTTTCATTTTATTATTAATGAGCTACTAAAAATATCATTTTTTTAAAAAGTTTGACTTTCAAGCGGGGAACTCTTTACTAGAAGCGGAATGAGTAATTTGTTCCCTTCATCATGTGTTTTCTTTATTTTTTAATTTTGTTTAAAATCTTCATTTTATTTGAATATAATTTAATTAAAAGAGATATATGCACGTGCATTTAACGCACGTGTGTTAAACTAGTACTTCTAATGACTCACTTTTAACACCGTACTTTAAGCTTTGATATTTTATTCGTCCAAAATTTGATTTGGACAAATAAATATATCTTTTCGATGTTCTTGCCGAATATAGAACACATTTACACAATTACTTTTGCCAACAAACAAATGACAAGTAAAGAAATTCGCGCCTCAAGTATTGATATCTTATTCATCCAAAACTCGATTTGGACAAATAAATATACCATTTCGATGCTCTCACCGAGTAGAACACATTTGCGCAATTATCTTCGCTAACAAATAAATGACATGTAAAGAAATTCGTGCCTCAAGTTGCACAATTTTTTCACTAAAGACACTAATTTTTTAAATAAATATTATACTTTAAGTCTTGATATCATTTTGATGCTCTAATCGAGTAGACCACATTTGCACAATTACCTTTATCAATAAACAAATGACACGTAAATAAATTCGTGCCTTAAGTTGTATAATTTCTTTCACTAAAAACACTAATTTTTCAACAATAGAAGAGATGTATCCCATATTGGTTAGAAATTGATGTTGATTTTAAAAATACTATTATTAAGTACCAATAGAATAAATGTATTATACATTCGCAAGTGATGTTGATTTTTAAAGTCATTTGATAAAAGACTTCTACTATTATTACCAATATAAGATTTATATCTCACATTAGTTAGAAAATGCTATTGAGTTTAAAAATTATTTTATATTATTACCAATAAAAGAGATGTATAACACATTGTTTAAAAAGAAAATGTTAGATTTTAAAATCTTTAGACTAAAGACTTTCACTTTTGCAAGAGATGTATCTCACATTGATTACAAAATATTCTAGTATTATTACCAATATAAGAGATGTATCCCACATTGGTTAGAAATTGATGTTTGTATTAAAAATACTATTATTAATTACTAATTGAAAATATGTATAATACATTAGTTAGAAAGTGATGTTGGTTTTCAAAGTTTTTGATAAAAGACGTCTACCATTATTACCAATAGAATATATATATATATATATATATATATATATATATATATATATATATATATATATATATATATATATATATATATATATATATATATCACATTGGTTAAAAAATGATGTTGATTTTTAATTATTTTAGATTATATAAAAGACTTACTATTATTAGCAATAGAAGATATATATCACACATTTGTTACAAATTGATGTTGATTTTAATTTACTATTATTACCAATAAAATAGATAATGTAAATCGCATTGGTTACAAAGAGATCCACATTATTTAGAAACATATATTGGTTATAAATTTCATAGATAAAAGAATTATTTATGTTATTATCAATATAAGATATGTATCATACATTGTTTACAAAGAGATGTTGGTTTCAAAACTATTTAGATAAAACACTACTACTATTATATTATTATTTTCATATTATAACCAATAGAAGATATGTAACTCACATTGTTTAGAAAGAAATGTTGATTTCAAAAGTTTTTTTTTAATATAAAAGACTATTATTACTATAAAAGAATGTATCTCACATTTGTTGGAAATTAATGTTGGTTTTAAAAATACTTATTACCAATAGAAAAAATGTATACCACATGGTGAGAAAGAGAAGTTTGTTTTAAAAGATTTTAGATAAAAGTTTTAAACTTTATTATCAATAGAAATAGAAAAGAAGTATCTCACACTGTTAGAATATGAAAAAGGTGCATCTTACATTGTTTAGCAAAAGATGTTAGTTTTAAAAATCTTATAGTAAAGACTTTTACTCTTATTACTAATAAAAAATATGTATCTGATCAAATTCTTTAAAAATAAATTTTGGTTTAAAAAGTCTTTAGATTAAAGACTTTTTGTTACAAATAGATGCATGTATCTCAAATTGGTTACAAAGTATTCTACTATTATTATCAATAGAAAAGATGTCTCACAATTGGTTATAAATTAATATTGGTTTTAAAAAAACCATTTGTGGCGACCCGACCCGGGCCCGAGGTGGAACCGAGGGTCGGACCGCCCAAATAAAGGGGAAACAAGAGAACAATAAACATGCAAGGACTCATTTTAAGGAAAACGACGTGACGCAACATTAGAGACGTAGCACGCCTCGGCCCTAAAAAGCCGGTACTTTTAAAACTTTTCAAACCTGATAAAACAGTTAAACAATTAAACCAAGTCATCAGCGACACTACATGCCGGAACCCAAGCTAACAGTTTATGGACAAGAATTAAATAAGAGCTAATAGGATGCTCAGCGGAAGACTTATACGTAGTGAACTATTATACAAGATAACCAAAGCACGGCCTACACAATGCCGGCAAAAGGGGTTACAAGTACTACAAGAGTTAAACTACAAGTAGCTAAAAGAAGTAACAAGTTCAAGTTCTACACAAATTCCCAAGCATAGTCTATTTGACTTGCTTTAACCCATCGTCCTTGCAAAATAACAAAAGAAAGGAAGAGGACATCTAAACCACCTCTTCAACTGCAACGGCGGACAAAAGAGGAACAAGGCACGACCACCGCAAGCTTCAACGGGAAGGACCTGTCTTGCTAGGATCTAAAGCAGTAAAGGGGAATGGGTAAGTCATAAAGACTTGTAAGCTATCAATCATGCATGTCATGGCAATATGCAACATACAAGGCAAGATATCGTCACGTAAGCATAGAGATCATATATCCAAGATGCACATTGTTTCACATAGGTGCTTGTAATTAAATCACATAGGATAAGGATATATGGAGAGCCGGGCGTAGTTCGCATACAAGCGTTATACGGAATGTGATGGTGTCGTATGTGTGTAAGTACAATCGACCTTCGAGGAGATGCAGGGATAGACACCAATGATGTTCGTTTTGATTACAGCAAGGGCTACTTCCCACTATGGCCAGTGGAGGCGTGTGTGAATCAGGGCAGGATGCAGGTGGACTCATGCAAATGTCAAGTAGTGTCTACTTAACAAATTCTCAGGTAGGGAACGAGGTCGACAAGAGCGATCTCGTTCAAGACAAGTAAATATTCTCATCAAAAATCAAGCAGGATTGAGTTCGACAAGAGCGAACTCAACATGTCAAATAGGCATTCCATTAAATGACATCAAGAATCAAGCAAGGTAATCAATCCAAATTCAAGAGTCTAGAATTATCATTCATAGAGAAACACGTTTAGAACGTCGTAGGGATTGACTATTGAGCCGGTATTGTTCAATGGCTCACTTAATTTGACTCCGTTGAGTCGTCTCTAACAATTCATCCAATAGAGTTAAAATGCTAAATGCATCCAAAACCCTTTTCTAAGTTCTCGTATCGAGTAGACTAGGCCATTAATCCACTTAACAACCATAGTCAAGAATTATCATTAATACAATATTTCATGGGAACTTTAGAAGCATTATTTCCAAAAGTTATCAAAAGCCAATGGTCCAAGAACATTAGTTACTCCTAGGAAGACATAGAACACATTTGATTCTAAGCATAGGACCCATTCAATAGGATGAACAATTCATAGCATGTGAAACCCTAGAAATCATCATCTCAAAGAGTTATCAAAAATCATTAGTCCAAGAACAATAGTTGTTCCTAAGGAGGCATAGAACATATTTAATTCTAGGCATAGGACCAAAACAACAAGATGAATATATCATTCAAAATCCTTACAAACTCAACTCATCATCAAGCATGGCATGGACATGGTAGGAGCATGGGAGAATCATGAGAAGAGGGGACATGGCAAGTCTAACATACATCTGGGGAATCAATAGCTTACCTTTCACCAAGGAAGAAGATGGGAAGAGCACAAACCAATTGGTTGAGAATGATCAACTCTTCAAGCTCTACACTTTTGAAGAAGGAGGCTTGAGCAAAGGATGAGAGGATGATGGAGGACCAAGAGAACACCTTCAAGGAGCCATGGGAGACTAGGGAGAAGAAGAAATTTCGTTCATGGAGAGTGAGGGTGAAGAATGAGGGTCAACAAGTCGGATTGTGGCTTATATTGGCTGAAAAAGAGTGGGACAAGTGTCACTCTAATGTGGTACATAAATATCTGATTTGGTTTGCTTAATGATCACTAATGGTTGGTTAATCCATTCTTAAAACATGTTAAATAATGTTAGGACATAAGCAAGGGTGTTAGGAAGGTTTTAGAAGAGGTTTGGAATGGTGTTTAAGTGCCAAAGTTCGTACACAGCAGAACAGGGGAAAATTCCGTAGGAAGTTCCCAGAAGTTGAGGCGGGCGCCTCAAATAATCCAGGCGGGCGCCTGGGATGCAGAATCAGAAGCTGAATTTTACAATGCTCTCAGAAGTTGAGGCGGGCTGGTGCACAAATTTCGATGCGGCCTCCTCACTTAGCCCTTGAACTTGGTCTAAACATGCTCTAAATGATCCCAAACTCATGGGCAACCATTCTAAGGTCTAACCCAACTCAAAACAAGTCGGAAACACACCGAACAACACCGAGACAAGGTAAAACAAGGCTCGAATCAAGCGGCGAATGGTTAGCGAATCAAACGCCAATCAACCACCAATCAAACTAGGATAACTTGGACATGGAAAAGGATTGTTTAAACATGGTTATGACTTGAATACAAGTCCAAGAACTCAACGAACATTTCGCACGTCGAAATACAAGCAATACTGAACGAGGGAAATCGCTAAGGCGAAACAAAGCAAGAAGGTTTATAAACTTCCAATCAAGCTTACTATGATTCTAAACATGTTAAGAGCTTCATGAATGATTTAAGAATATTTCTAAATCATATATATAGACTAAGTAAACATGCTCACAATCAACAAGAAAACATGAAAACAAGCACAAAATACACATGCAAGAATCCGGGGTGTTACATTCTCCCCTCCTTTAGGAATTTAGTCGCTAAATTCTTACCAAGTTCATCGAATAGGAAAGGATATCTCTCTCTCATATCAAGCTCAGGTCTCCCACGTGGCTTCCTCAATGTCATGATTCTTCCACAAGACCTTCACTAAGCGGAATCCTCTTTGTTCTCAAGACTTGTTCCTTCGTATCAAGAATCCTCACCCGGCACATCATAGAAAGGTCGGGTTCAATGGTAATCTCCTCATAAGTAAGAACATGAGACTCATCCTTCAAGTACTTGCGTAGCATCGAGACATGAAAGACGTCATGAACATCCGATATAGAAGGTGGCAATGCTAACCGATAAGCCAAGCTCCAATCCTTTCTAGGATCTCGAATGGTCCAATAAATCTGGCGAAAGCTTACCTTTCTTCCCAAATCGCTTAGTACGCGTCGGGCGATACTTTCAAGAATACAAGATCACCAACTGAAACTCTAAGTCACGTCTCGGTTGTCGTGGTAGCTTTTACGTCTACTCGAGGCTGTAAGCAATCTATCTCTAATAAGCTTTACACTCTCAGTAAATTTGTTGTACCATCTCAGAACCCCAAAGCTTAGCTTCACCAACTTCATCCCGACAAATCGGTGAATCGACACTTGCGCCCATATGAAGCCTCGTATGGCGCCATCTCAATACTAGGCTGGTAGCGTTATTATAAGCAAATTCGCTAATGGCAAATGAGAATCCCAAGCGCCTTTGAAATCCATAGCAAGCACGCAATAAATCCTCAATACAGAATCAATCTCTCCCGTGACCATCGGCTGTGGGTGAAAAGCCGTACTAAAATTCAATTGGTACCCAAAGCTTCTGCAAAGAATTCCAAAATCTAGAAGTGAACACAGGGTCTCTATCGAAACAATGCTAGCGGAATACCATGCAACCTCACGATATCCACGAATATACAAAGGCGCCAAGCTGACTCAAACTATAAGTCATCGCAATAGGAATAAAATGTGAAGATTTTGTCAACCTATCCTGACAACCCAAGCGCATCAAAACCTCGGCGATGCACGTGGCAATCTGTCACAAAATCCATGGTGATATGCTCCCATTTCCACTCCGGTATCTCAAGTGGTGAAGTAAACCGGGTCTCACGGTGTTCAGCCTTAACATGACATGTCAAACATCTAGATACGTACTCTGCTATTTCTCTCTTCATCCCATTCCACCAAAGCTTGTCTCTTCAAGTCCTATACATTTTGGTACTCACCTGGATGTATAGTATACTTGGCCTTGTGAGCCTCATCAAGAACCAAACGCCTAACTCCATCGGTAGAAGGAACACAAACTCTACCTCGAAAAGTTAAAATACCATCACATTAACAGGCAAACTCCGGTGTCTTACCATCACCCAATCCATCAATCACCTTCCTCAATTTCGGAATCGAAGCTTGAGCCTTCTTAATCAACTCGAACAATGCGCGTAGCAACGCAAGCAAAGATACAACCTATGCCCACTCACAAGCTGGACTCCACTCACGGACGTCCTCAAGCATCTTCCATTCCCTCGTCATCAAGCAAGACATAAAAGCTTTCCTACTCAAGGCATCATGGGCACAACATTAGCTTTTCGGATGGTATAAAATAAATCTGATCATGATCCTTTAGTTTCTCCATCCATCGTCTACATCGCATATTCAACTCTTTTGTGAAAAGAGATACTTCAAACTCTTATGATCGGTGAATATTTCAAACTTAGCCCGTAAAGATAATGCTTCCACTTGTGAAGCGCAAAGATAATAATACGCCAACTCAGGTCATGTGTCGGATAATTATGCTCATAAGGTGATAACTTCGAGAAGCATAGCAATAACTCTCCCATTCGTGCGTAAGCATCGCAACCCAAGCCTTCTAACGAGGCATCGCTATAAATCACAAAGTTCTCCGAACCACTAGGCAATGCTAAGATAGGAGCCGTAGTCAACCTCTCTTTTTCAACTCTTGAAAACTAGCCTCACACTTATCACTCCAAATAAAAGAAGACTTCTTGAGTCAAATTAGTCATCGGAGTAGCGATTTTGAAAACCCCTCAATAAACCTACGGTAATAACCTGCCAAGCCCAGAAACTACGGACCTCGGTTGCCGTACTGAAAGGCGTCTTCCACTTAGTAATCGCCTCAACCTTGGATGGATCCACCACGCAATACCATCACTAGACACCACGTGCCCAGAAAAGAAACTTGCTCTAGCGGCTTAACACTTACTAAATTTCGCATAAAGTTGATTCTTCGAAGATAGAAAAGAACCTCTCTTAAATGATTCTTATGTTCCTCTCGTGACTTGGAGTACACAAGAATGTCATCAATAAATATCACCACAAAGCAATCGAGATAATCATGAAAAACCCTATTCATCAAGTCCATAAAAGCTGCAGTGCGTTGGTCAATCAAGCGGCATCACAAATTCAGAGATTATAGTGACCACTTGGCGTCGGAAGGCGTGTCGGGACATCCTCCGCCCGAACCTCAATTGGTGATAGCCACTCCTCAAGTCAAACTTAGAATAGACAAGCTGAACCCCGAAGTTGATCAAAGAGATCGATGTAATGTGTGCAAGGGATACCTATTCTTGATAGTAACCTGGTTCAACTGTCGATAATTCTATACAAAGGCGTAAACTACCATCCTTCTTCCTCACAAACAACGTGCGTTTTTTAACCCCGAGGAGATATTTTCATAGGTTTAATGAACTCCTATCTAGAAGTTCCTGCAAGTGATCCTTCAACTCTCAACTCAGCCGGGAGCCATACGATAAGTGCCCTAGAAATAGGCGAAGTCACGGCGATAGTTCAATCTGAACTTTAGCTCTCGGTCGGGAGGTAAAGCATACTCGGTAGAAAGACATCGAGGAACTCATTAACTGGAAATATCTTCTAACTTAGCAGAAGACATGCTAGTATCAAGTACGCAAGCTAAATACCCCGTACACCCACGTGATAAAAGTTGTCTAGCCCGCAAAGCAGAAATAACATGAACCCCATTCATAGCATGATCACCCGAAAAGCTCACAAACTCGGAATACCGGCATGGCAAAAGTCACCTTCTTCGGCGGCACGGCAATCAACTAAAGCATGATGTACACATAGCCAATCCATACCAAGAATCACATCAAAGTCTCTAATAAAGCAATACTACCAAATCGGCAGCATGCAAGACTCGATTATGAACAAGCACATCACAGTCTCTATAGACCTCAGACGCCAACAAGCAATCACCCAAGGGTGTAGACACCTCAAGCACATAAGGTAATTGGGCAGGCAATACACATAGATGTTCTAGGAAATGCGATGCAACATAAGAATGAGTAGAACCCGGATCTATAAGAACTCGAGCATGATGACCGAAGACTGAAAGAATACCTCCGATCACAGTAGTAGACTCGGGAACACCTCGCTGATCAAGCGCGAAAACACGAGCCTGCGTCTTAGGACGCCCATCACTATCCCTCTTGGACCCAGACTGCTGGGCCGGCCCGAACCTTAATTCTATGGATTCCAGCTGCTCTAGACTTAGGACAGTCTTTGAGCTGATGACTAGGATCTCCACAACTAAGACAAGTACCAAGTCTAGTTCTGCACTTCTCACTAGAATGCCCAATCTTATTACAATAAGAACAAATCAATGGCCCACTACTCTGAGTTTGTTGCCCCTGAGGAGAAGGAGCACTACTG
>JABEVN020004686.1:0-11148 GCA_013146195.2 Codonopsis lanceolata | reverse complement strand
CGGTACAAGCGGCTAATCTGCGGAAAGAAATCAAAAGGAATTCTTGTGTCCTCAAGCTCACTATAAATAAGAGCCCGGCTCTCGTTCTCGACACATTTTCATCGCGATTTTTAGATCGCGGCGAAGCTGTTTAGTTTTCTCGATACGAAATGCGAGAGGTGCGAGATAGGTGAGTGGAAGCTCTAAAATCTCCAAACCCGGTCCAAACTGCCCATCAAAAACCCATAGGTTATAAGTGATTCCTAGCCTAGTTGTTGGGTATCCACCTCAAAACCCAGTCCAAAAATCCCAAAATAAGCGTTACTCTGCCGGTAACGTGAGCTAAAGTCAAAACTTAAGTCTAGGTTCATGGCGAAAAGGCCAAAACCTACCTAAATAAGGCAATTAACCATGAGTTGACAAGCCCAAACCTCAAAACATCAATCAAATCAAACAACCATCGGTTCAATTCAAAACAACAAAAAAAGACTCACTCTCCGGGGAGGGCAGGCGAGAGCACACCTGCAGCTCTAAAAGGTAATACCTTTAGGGCGTATTTTTATTTCATTTGTATTTTTCCTTTTATTTATTTTCAAAAAGTTGTATTTTAAATCCGGCACAATGTAGCCAATATAAGCCGTTGTCTTTGGGATTAGATTAGAAAATATTATGTAAAGAGCCGTTATAATGACCAAATATTCTTAAATGTGTTTGTAATTATTGGAAGGAGGCAGTGCGAGTCCGTAAATAATGTAGCCACGAATGTATCATTTAATTTTCCCTTGTCAAAATAAGACCTTATTTATTTGCTAGATTAATATAACAATGAGCATACTTGACCAAAGCGCTTTGAGACCGAAAAGCGAGTTGGGTGCCTAGCACCTTCAACTCGTAACTTAGCCCCGAACCCGCTTTCTAAAATCTCTTGTTTTCTTTTCGGTTTCCTTTATTTTTGCCTTAAAATAAAGGTGGCGACTCTAAAACTTTCAGATCCAATGGGCCTCGCAACATTCCCTCTTTGCACTTTCTTGTTCTCCCCAAAAAAGGGGAGATACGGGAATGGAGGGTGATGTATTCATATCCCGTATCCCTAAACAAGGGATAACTTGATGCGGAAACCCATAGCTCCCCATAGCGATCCGATTGGGCCATAAGGCTATTTTAATAAATCCATAAGTGGGGCGCCGCAATATCTTTTCTTGCACTTATCTATTTTCCCCGAAGATAAAGGGGAGAGATGAGAATGGAAAGGTAATGCATTCCTATATCCCGTTATCCTCGAATAAGGGATAACCTCGACATGAGAAACCTTTAGTTCCCATTTTGGATACAAAATCCACTCGTGGCAACCGAGGCACATTCCAACGTGCTAATATAGACAAAGACTCCTCTCGCACTTTGGATTTCGCCTTCCCCTAAACAAGGGAGGGTGGAACGAGAAAGCTGGTGTCCCGCATCCGCACGCCGCACCCCTAGCCAAGGCGCGGGCGCTGGGCACGTCCCTGAACCTCACAATATGTAATTAATAGGAATAGATAGATACCTCATTTTTCTTTCTATTTCTTGATCTGAATGGATGCTTGTGCACGCTCAAACTAAAAAGCAGAGAAAATCCACAATAAACAGCAAGACATGCCATATACTGCTTTATTTACTGTTTTATATTTGAAAAAAAATTTATTGCTTTTTAGATACCGCACACACGTACACGCACGTAGAAATATTCCGAAATGCTACCCTACACCATGGCCAGCCTACCCCTTGCATCAGCCAACGTTAAAAAAAGAAGAGAAGCAATATATATATATATATATATATATATATGCACAGGGGCTGACCAATGATTTTTATGATATTCGACTTAGACCATTTGAATGGTGGATCCCGGAAAGTGTATAGGCCCTTCGCCTGAGATCAGTCCGAATTTGGGCAGTCGAAAGGCAGGTGGAATACCACGTTCCTATACTCTGGAGAAAGAATCAACTATTACAGGAATAGTCCTGAGACTGCCATAACAAAACGGGTGATTGTCCGATCAATTGTAGGGAAAATGAATAATAATAATAAAATATTAATAATAAAAGCACACTGTACTCTAAACCTAAAAAGCCTTCAGCCAATCCCTTCTGATACTCCAAACCATTTTCCTCAGAAACCTGACCCGAATTTGGAAAGGCAGAGATAGCACCGGTCGATTGGTACGGGAAAAAGGCACAGAGGCCAGATCAGAAAATATCAGAATTAGTTCAGAAAACATAGATTTGGATAAAATGGCCGCCGAAAATGAACAGTCTACAACGAATACTGATACAGGGGCTTCGGGGTTCGCTCCTACTCCGGCCATCCAGCAATGGTTAGAACGAAAGTTGGATGCACAGAATAATCGCATATTAAACTAGATGTCATACCTCATGCAAGGTCCAAAATCCAATGTTGAGGGAACCACTTTCCCTACAACCCCTCAAGAAGCATCTATTTCTCATGCTCCTCTAAAGCAAAATCCTCATCCAAATACTAACCTTCTACCAACCGCCAATACCCCAATCACTAATTTCTCACCAAACTTTCAACCCTTTCCTACCAAGCCCACCATATCCTTTCCCAAACACCTATATACACCAAAATCCAAATGGTCTCCTATTTCCCATCACTAACCCACTCCAAAACAACTCATATATGGACCCTAGAAACTATACCCAGCCGAGACAAATAACGACCTATCCACCAATCAATGATTTTGGTCGTCAGGCAGAAGCTGCAAATATTCCACCTCCTCAAAATCCTTGCCAAATACCGCAGCCAGGAATGAACCCAGCCGCTCCCAATTCTTTCAACATATCCCAAAACCCAGCACCCGCAAATAACCAACCTTCCCAAAATCCTTACCAAATGCCACAACCAGAAATAAACCCAGCTTTTCCCAATCCTTCCAGCATATACTAAAACCCGACTCCCCCTCCCACCAAAATAGAGGCAGACATGGAAAGCTTAAAAAGTATGATGCACAAGGTCTTGAACAAAGGAGAATTTTCTATGCGGGCATTAACGCTGCAACCTTCAGCCATACTACCTTCATATTTCAAAATGCCCGACATAGAAAAATTCGATGGAACTGGATGCCCTATCTCCCATCTAAAATCATATTCTACTGGCATGCAGTCAAGAGGGGCTAGCTTCGAGGCTATGGCCTCCAACTTCCACCTTACCTTGATAAGGGCTGCTAAGCAATGGTTAATGCTAGCAGATAACAGTACCATGGGCACTTGGGACCAAATAGCAGAAGAGTTCCTAAAGAGGTACCAAGACAATACCACCTCTGAAAATAAAAGAGACCTTGAGGTGTGTACCCAAAAGGAAAATGAAACATTTGCAGAATTTGCAGTCAGGTGGAAGAAGAAAGTTGCCCAAACACTGGACATACCTGATCCATCTGAATCAGCCCGATTGTTTATAAAAAACCTCCAGCCAATTTATCTTGAACGCATAAGGTATCTTCCCTACGGTGATTTCAATACGATTGTTGAAATAAGAAATCGTATTGATGAAGATATACGTAGAGGGTCCCTAGAAAATCACACGCTTCTAAATTCATTCTGCTATTCTGAATCAGAGGAAGGATCTACGGAAGAAGTCAATGTTGTTGAAAGAATCTCAACTGGTAAATACAACAATGCGCCATGGTCATATGAGACAAACAAGTCTGTCAATTATGTTGAAGGAAGCAGTAGTACTAACAGAAACTGCATAGGACCTTACGAAAGAAACAGAAGGCATTACGATGAATTATGCCCCTATGTCACTAATACTGCAAGGGTTAATGGCATAAGAAATCCTTAATTGAAAACTACAAACCTCCAAACTCATTACCTGCCAAATGGAGCCATAATAAGTATTGTGAATGCCACCAATCCAGTGGTCATATCACCGACAAATGCTTCTCACTCAGGAATGATATCCAAGACCTTATCGATGATAAAATCATTGAGAAACCGCACCCATATTCTGATAAAAAGTGATCAATCATTGCCCAAGGAACAACATTTGGATAAGACAGAATGTTAGTACAAGAAGTTGTTGGCCACTCAGGGAAGGACAAGGGAAAGCCTCTAAGACTCATCAAACCCTAGAATACCCTTTTGTATACGCCTCCAAAAACCCTTTTACCTTTGAATCTCCTCTTACCAAATAAAATCTTATGAAGCAACTCTATCTTTTTTTAAACTCAGTGTCAGTTTTCGTAGATTTTCTATATATCTTTTCTTTTTCAGGTCACCTATTTCCAAGTATCACTGGAAAAGTTTTCTTCTAAGGATGATAAGTTGACTCCTTTAAAAACACCCAAATCTACACGAGTTGACAATGAGTCATCTAGAAGATATGGACCTGCAAACTATTAAGAACACATGAAATTCAAAGCAGACAAGTCGTCTTGACTGGAATCACCTTCGACCCATTGCGGCCGAGCTGTTAGTGGCATACTGGGGTTTCTTACCATAAACACCAAAATCCCTTCGAAAGCTTGAAACCTTTTTTTAAAAAGTCCACTATACCCCCTACCAAAAATAAGACCTTCCAACATCCCCAGCCAAACTATCCCCATGATCTAGCTTCCCAAAACTGGGGCTGTGTCAGCCTTTATATCCACCAAGAATGGTTATCCCTTTGTCTCAAAAAGGAGAGATGACATTTCTCAACTGCTATGATGATGTTCCGAAGAAAAAAGAAAAAAAGAGAGAGAGAAAAAAAAAAGAAAAAGAAAGAGAAGACCAGAAAAAAAGAGAAAGAAAGAAAGAAAAAAAAATATATTTCTAGGAGCAAGTCCATCATTCGTCCATCTCTCCCTCTTACCCAAGCTAATCTAGGCTTATATGGGAAAAAAACATGTATATACTTCTTCAAGTGTGGATTAGACAGGGCCTACCATACCCAAAAGCCCAAGCTATACCCAAAGCCTAAAACCAAAAAGCCTATCATACTTAAAACCAAAAATCCAATTATCCATCTAGAATCCACAACCTGAAAAGCCAACCAACGATCAAATTATTGATCGTTTTTTAAACAGAAACCAAATCCATAAGGAGATCTTCTAACCTCAAAACCCATCCATCTCCAAAAACATAAACAGTTCACCCTGAACCAGTCATGATCAACAGCTCTGCTTCAATTGGTTATAACATGATCTGAGTCGAAGATAGAACTCCTTGCTAAAACACATAAAAATATCAAAAGATAATTACAAGGTAGGGTCCATAACCCACCAACCTAGTGATACTCGGCAATAAGGTAAATTCCGAATTCCGGCTCTCTTTCTTGTTCAGTAAAGTCATCCTCCTATCCTGTGCCTTTGGTTCTCTCTTCAAAACAAAAAACAAAAAACAAAAAACAAAAAACAAAAAACAAAAAACAAAAAACAAAAAACAAAAAAAAGAAGAAAAGAAGAGAGAAGTCCACCTAGGGATTTTCCTTCCATCCACTTCTGGGGTTATTCTCCATTCATAAAAACGTATCGTTTGAGTATGCCAGGGGCTTTCTATCCCATCTTGAAGAATTTGTTGATTGAGCCACCTTGAGGCTTTTCCCACCAAACTCATAAGTCTTGTCCATGCAGTCTCTTATCCCATATTCTCTGGGTCATAAATTATTGGTCATTTTGGAAAAAAAGCATTTTGGAAACATATATCAACCGAGAAAATTCTGCCTCGGCCTTATTGGGCAAAGGATTTCTTAGGATTGAATGACAGGATCACTTATTATGCCTAATCCTCGTCTGAAATCCAAGGCTATCACAGATAACCTGTTACATAATTGATACACTACTATAAGGCCCCTCATGATTTCTGCAAGCTGGGTGGTTTTATTTCGGATACACTTTTCCCCTACCTTCTTGTTGACGCCAGACTAGTTGTCTACCTGTCTGTCCAAAATACCAAAGGTTGGAAACCTCACCTACAAGGTTAGACTATTTTCGCTTTTGGCGCCGCGTCGGTCTCTCTAAGTTATGTTAGATCTAGCTGCTCGACCATCGTGTTATCTCGTCCTATGGGTCCGGTTTTTGAAACCCCTCCTTACTTTCTTTGCCAAAACCATGATATTTTGTTATCAAGTCAAAAGAAAGAAACGGAAACCCTCCATTAAACTTCCTCACTGAGAAACCCCACTAGATACTAGAAAGCATATGAACATATATATGTCACACCAAAGCTTCGAGTGAACCCCAATGGAGCTACAACCTCAGCAATTTCACTCACCGACCAAGAAGTACATTGTGTTTAATAAATTAGTTTGCTGAAAAGAGGTCAATCATGTACATGTACTATTAGCTAGTGTCTGCATTGCAAGGTGATGGAGTAAGTCTTTCAGCACAATTATTTTGCGCCCTTATATCTGATCTCTGAAACTTTCCCTACATATTACTGACCTTGTCATCGTCCCTGTATTTTTGAAAAAAAACAGCATTGCTTTCCTTTGGGAAAGTCCGTTTTAAAGCAAACATCACTTTCCCTATCTTTGAGGAAAGCCCGTTTAAAAGCGACATCGCTTTCCTATCTTATGCCGGGAAAGCCCATTTAAAAAAACAGCATCGCTTCTATCTTTATGCTGGGAGAGCTCGCTTTGAAAGCAAGATCGCTTTCCTACGCCGGAAAGCCCGTTTGAAAAAGCAGCATCGCTTTTCCTATGCTGGGGAAAACCCGCTTAAAAAAAGCAGCATCCCTTTCCTTATGCTGGGGAAAGCCCGTTTTAAAAAAGCAGCATCACTTTCCCTATGCTGGGGAAAGCCCGTTTTAAAAAAAAGCAGCATCGCTTTCCCTATGCTGGGGAAAGCCCGTTTTAAAAAGTCGCATCGCTTTCCCTATGCTGGGGAAAACCTTTTTCTTAAAAAAAAAGTTTAATCACTTTTCCTATGCTGGGGAAAGCCCGTTTTAAAAAGTTTCATCGCTTTTCCTATGCTGGGGAAAACCTGTTGCATTATAACTGCTACCTCTTGCATTACTCCCCATTATAATTTTCACGAAATTTGGGAGTCTATTTCTTATCAACGATGTTCGTTTACTTCGGAAGGTAACCGGTTACCCATAAACTCCATCGTTGTGGGGCTCAGACACCCCAATTTCGTACTCGGTATGTAACATGACATGAAATATCAAGACACAATTAAACGAGAACGAATGTCAAGTTCGGTGGTTTAAAATGTAAAAGAAAAAGCAGGATGCGCAAAACTGTGAAATGTAGGGGCCAAAGTGTCAAAAAGGAGGCTGGAAAAGACCCCTCACGCCACCCATAGAGCCTCTTTGCGCGGCGCCCACTTCCCTCATGGGTGGCGCCCAATAGTACCCAATGTACTGTAGCATTTTACCACTAGTACAATCTCTCAATCTCGCGGTACAAGCCGATGAAGCATAGAAAGTTAAATCTTAAGGACGAAGGAATCTCACCTTCAGCATATAAATAGAAGGCTCCGGCTTCAGTGAATTGACTATTCACTCTTCACTCTTCACGGACTCCAGACTCCTCGCATTCTCACACACAGTTATCGCACGCCGTAAAAATCCTCGTAGTGAGTTCGCTCTGAGAGAAACCCTTCCTCAAGCCTCGAAGCTCCGCCAAATCTCCCCCAAACACAAAACCAAACGGTCAAAGTGAACCTTAGCCTCCCCACTAGGATTCCACCCTATTCCCCCGGTCCAAAAATCCCAAAAAGAGCAGTTGCCCTGCCCGAATCCATACGCCAAATCCGCAAAAAATAAGCAGTTGCTCTGCCCGATTTCCGCCGTTAGCAAACAAAAAACATAAAAAAAAAACAAGCAGTTTCTCCGCCCAGCTCCCAAGGCCAAAAGCAACTTTCAGAAGAAGTTACCCTACCCGAATCTCTGCAACAGCAAAAACATCAAATGACTCTCTCTCCCTGAAGGACAGAGCGATCACACCCCAAGCTCTTAAAGGTAAGCCTTTAATATATTTAATTAAAAAAATGCTATTTTCAGCCGGCCCGATGTAATAAATATAAGCAGTTACGCTGCCCGGATTTCTATAGAAAATAGCACTAAAAAGTGCCATTATTATGGCCAAATATATATATATATATATATATATATATATATATATATATATATTTGTAATTCCTAGAAGGAGGCTGTTGCAACACTTGCAAGTATGTAATAATATAGATACAAATGTATACGTTTAAATGCTTTATTTCATTTGCTAAATAAATATAATAAAAGCATACTTTAACCAAAAACTATTTTGAGACCGAAATGACGAGTTGGGTGCCTAACACTTTCCCACCTCGTAACTTAGCCTCCGAACCCTTTACAAAATCTGGTTACTTTTGATTTTTCTTTATTTCTCCTTAAAATAAATTAGATGGCGACTCTGTTACAGCATCTTGAGTTCACCGTGAGGCTGGGCGTATTCCCACGCGCTCTTTGCAATTTTGCGGGGCACTCACAGGTGTAAGAAAGGCCGAAAACGCCATCATCAACGAAGGGGGTGGAGGAGAGAGAAGAGTCATGGGGAGTTAACAGAATGGATAACATTTTGTTCAAATCATTTGTACATTGTTAACATTTTCCCACCACCAATAGTATATTAGTAACACTTGGAATATTCAAATAAGAGGTTAAATTGGTTCCCCTCAAATTATACGTTGCATAAAAATGTAGTTTCCCTGTAAGTTCCCCGACTTTCAATTTATTCTACTCTCAGCAATTACGAAATTTTTGTTATACCTATGATGTGTCCTTGCATCATATTTGATTTGAGACAAAGTTGCACTCACGATAATACCCAAAGAAATTTGCATCCCAAGCAAAAATTAGGGCTAATGCTTGACATTGCACAACTGGTAAGTTCTCTCTTTTTCGCATTGTTTTACTTTGAACAATTACACAATTTGGAGCATAGTTAATAAAACGGGACATGTATTGTGTATCGAGATTTTTTTTGTATTGATCCGTGATCCGTGCATCGTAGGATATGTTATGTTTATAGAAATACACAAAAATTAAGATATTCTATCAAAACTTGTGAAATACTTCCTTCGTTTTGGACAAAAAGTTAATGTTTGAAAGTTAATTTTTTTTAAAAAAATAATATTTTTTAGTAACTCATTAGTAATAAAATGACACTTTTATACCTTAATTTTTGAAAGTGGACTCTTTAAATAAAACATCTTAAAATGAAAAAGTAAATTTTTTATCCGAAACGAAAATAATATATTTTTAGAAAGTAGGAACTATAAGTAGATATAAGTAAGTGTAGTCATTAAAATATGGCATCGTATCATAAGATAAGAATAATGTATTATAACATATGTTCTCATATAAAATACGCATATCAATTGTCTCAATTTTTGTAACTTATGGTAACATTCCAAATGTTGATAAATAAGATTTGGGATAGAGTAATGCTAGAGCTACTCAATAAGTACTCAAATTTATGTACAAAATGATGTGATTTTCAATGTATCGTCTTATTTGACATTACCCTTTACGATATTCTATAAAACTATTTAATCAACGACAGGTCACGTCATTAAATTTATTGTTATCTAATGGGAGGATGGAATAGTCAAGAAGTCAAGTCTTGCAATAAAGACAAAGGTACCTCAAGGAAGGTGCCTTGTTATAAAACTATTTAATCAACGACAGGTCACGTCATTAAATTTTTTGTTATCCAATGGGAGGATGGAATAATCAAGAAGTCAAGTCTTGCAATAAAGTTAAAGGTCCCTCAAGGAAGGTGCCTTGTTTTTAGATGACAACTAGCATCACTTACACCTCCCCCGCATCACTCCGTCATTGGTAATTTTTGGAATGAATAATGTTACCATTTTTACTCCAACTTTTTGGGTTCGGTTATATAGATTTTGTGAAAATTTGTGTAAAACGGTTTTACGAATAATTTTTTTTATAAGATATATCCTTTTAATCTAATCCATCGTATATTGGGGTGTTGAGTTATGAAAGAACGATGCTTCGTCTTACGAATTAGGATCCATAAAACGGTATTACATAAAACCTATTCTATAGATTTAACTATTGGTCAGGATTTATTTTTATCAAACATAAATACTGGATATGATTAAATCTTTTGAAAAGTTAACTATTGGTTAGGATTCATTTTTATCAAATATAACTACTGACCAGGATTAAATCTCAACTAGTTTCATACACGTGCGTTAAACACACTGACATATATATTTTTCAATCAAATTATACTCAGTTAAATTATAATCAAACAAAATGAAGACAAAAAATAAAACTAACAGAAGAGATTATTTCAATGAATAGAAAAATATCATTCGATTCATTTGATTAAAAATTAATATGAAAATAAAGAAGTATATGTGTCAGTTGATTAACAATAATAAAATAAATAAATTGGAATAACTGCAATTTATGAAAATTAAATAAATAATTAAAATGAGAATAAAAAAATGTGTATCACAGTGTATGAATTTTCAGTAGCGATACGTTGATTTGGATTCACGATGCATTAATTTAGAATCGTAATGCATAGCTATGAATTGGAAATAGACCAGTTTGAACGTGAGACATCGGTTTAAAATCGTGATGCACTGCTATGGAATGAGAATGATAATTACACAATTTTGAATCATGCATGACAATGTATGAATTGATGCTTATCACAAGCATGTCCGATTCATTAAAGGTATAAAAGAGACCGACCCAATTTTCACCATATTCTTTTCAAACCCTTAAAAAACAAAAAAATATAAATGGGTCCTACGTTGCTCAACTTCGACACATATTAACTCCGAATGACAAAATTTACTCTAAACAAATTTAATTTGATGATCGATTGAAAAATTGACTCAAATAATTCTATTTGTACCGATTTAATGTTTATGGCTTATTTCAATACCAATAATCAATGACAATTAAAAGACAAATTTAATCTTGTGGCTTTGTTACTGCCTCACTCATTGATATTAAAACGACATCATTTTTAGAGTATATATATATATATATATATATATATATATATATATATATATATATATATATATATATATATATATATCTAAAAATCTTGTCTTGAGTCTCGCTACCCGCTTCCTCTCACCGAAGAAAAACAAACTATTAACCCAACTTATGGAACCAACTCCCATTTTAGTTTTTTTCTTATTCACCCCTTTACTCATTA
>JABEVN020004685.1:0-11158 GCA_013146195.2 Codonopsis lanceolata | reverse complement strand
TTAGATTAGATTAGATTAGATTAGATTAGATTAGATATTAGATTAGATTAGATTAAATTAAATTGTATTACTATTGATACAA
This sequence comes from Codonopsis lanceolata, assembly GCA_013146195.2. Lineage (NCBI taxonomy): Eukaryota > Viridiplantae > Streptophyta > Magnoliopsida > Asterales > Campanulaceae > Codonopsis > Codonopsis lanceolata. Next base: position 11,076 of record JABEVN020004685.1, on the reverse strand, counting down.
TTTTCATATAAATCTGGCAATGTCTTTCCAAAACATATTTAAGAAAGTAAAATCATATTATTTTTTTAGTTTCGAATAAAGTTTTAGTTTCTCAACCGAGTAAGGGTATTTTTGTCTTTCAGAAAATATTGGGCGACATTTCAATTTATTATTTAATTATTCACGAAATTAATTTGCTTATGACAAATTTACTCTTTTGGCATTAATTCATGGCAAGTGATTTATAATATTTATGACACTTTTTTCTAATCATTGTTTGGCATGATAAATTTATGTGTATTGTCCTTAACAAAGGGCACAAATTCATCAAATGATACTTCATTTTTTCATCTTCTTGACATTATGACACATTTTTTAAACTTATTTATCTTATTTTATTCATGGGTAATAACTAAACATGCTACAAATTTGTTTAATATCTCGATACTAACCGACAATTCTATTACTATAGATATAATTTTTCATATAAATCGTATAATGTCTTTCCCGAACATATTTAAGAAAGTAAAACCATATTATTATTTTTAGTTTCGAATAAGGTTTTGTGTCTCAACCGAGTAAGGGTATTTTTGTCATTTCAGTAAATATTGGGCGACATTTGTAACGATCCTGGTAGGTGGGGTAAATTGAAAAAAAAATCAAAATACAGGACGAAATGAATTGAATTAAATAATGTAGGACATAACTTAACAATAGGTACAAGTTAAGGGATCAAACTATTATTTAATTATTCATTGAATTAATTAGTCTATAACAAATTTACTCTTTTGACCTTAATTAATGGTGAGTGATTTATTAAGTTAAATGGTACATTTGTCCATACATTGTTGTAAGAGACAACCTACACTTTTATAAGTAGTTAGATTAGATTAGATTAGATTAGATTAGATTAGATTAGATTAGATTAGATTATTAGATTAGATTAGATTAGATTAGATTAGATTAAATTAAATTGTATTACTATTGATACAATTTTTCATATAAATCTTATAATGTCTTTCCCGAACATATTTAAGAAAGTAAAATATTATTTTTTAGTTTCGAATAAAGTTTTAGTTTCTCAACCGAGTAAGGGTATTTTTGTCTTTCAGAAAATATTGGGCGACATTTCAATTTATTATTTAATTATTCACGAAATTAATTTACTTATGACAAATTTACTCTTTTGGCCTTAATTCATGGCAAGTGATTTATAATATTTATGACACTTTTTTCTAATCATTATTGTTTGGCATGATAAATTTATGTGTATTGTCCTTAACAAAAGGCACAAATTCATCAAATGATACTTCATTTTTTCATCTTCTTGACATTATGACACATTTTTTAAACTTATTTATCTTATTTTATTCATGTAATAACTAAACATGCTACAAATTTGTTTAATATCTCGATACTAACCGACAATTCTATTACTATAGATATAATTTTTCATATAAATCTTATAATGTCTTTCCGAACATATTTAAGAAAGTAAAACCATATTATTTTTTAGTTTCAATAAGGTTTTGTGTCTCAACCCAGTAAGGGTATTTTTGTCATTTCAAGAAATATTGGGCGACATTTGTAACGATCCTAGGTAGGTGGGGAAATTGAAAAAAAAATCAAAATACAAGATTTAACGAAATGAATTTAATTAAATAATGTAGGACATAACTTTAAAATAGGTACAAGTTAAGGGATCAAACTATTATTTAATTATTCATTGAATTAATTAGTCTATAACAAATTTACTCTTTTGACCTTAATTAATGGTGAGTGATTTATTAAGTTAAAGGGTACATTTATTAAGTTGTAAGAGACAACCTCCTACAGTTTTATAATCTAGTGATTTTCAATTGGGCCATGCTGAGTAAATGGCAAAGTGGAGATATTTGGTGGAGAGAGATGCATCAGTGTGGAGGCGGTTAGTAGCAGAGAAGTATGGCAAGAGGATCCATCTTTGGCACCCTAAGATGGTTTGCTCCTCATGGTCTGGGTGTCTGAAAGGGATTATGAATAGTGGGTCTTCTTCAAGCATCATAGTCTTTGAGGCTGGTAAGGGCGATAAGGTTAGATTTTGGAAGGATACTTAAAGCGAGTGCGGAGAAGTGAAGCTTCGCCAGGATCGGTTTCTGAGATTGTTTGATCTTGCAAGGATTGATCAAGAGGAGGTGGTAAGCTCAATAGTGGCTAACCATAATGGTTTTGATTCTGGAGCCATTGTTTCAGAAGGGATTGCAAGATTGGGAGTTCAAGACATGAGTCAATTGTTTGTGATGTTATATGACTACAAAAGAAGTGCAACGTCGAAGATAGAGTTGTTTGGACAGAGTCGACTGTAGAAGTTTCTCGGTAAGATCCTTTTATTCTTTCTTGGAGGGAAGGGGTAATTTTATTTTCCATGGAAGGAAAGATCGGGCGTCCATGGCTCCAAGGAGAGTGGCTTTCTTTGTCTGGGAAGCAACGAGGGAGGCCATTTTGACGGGGGATAATTTGAGAGCTCGTGGGAGGTTTGTCGTGAATAGGTGCTATATGGGTAAATGAGAGGAAGAGACTGTGAATCACCTTATTCTCCATTGCCTGGTAGTGAGGGACCTTTGGCATTTGGTTTTCAGAATGGCGGGTATCACATGGGTCATGCCTGCCTGATCAGTGAGTCAGTTTCTGCAAGGGTGGTCAGTGTACTAGCGAAGGAGGAAAAACAAGTGTTGGGTAACAGCTCCTCATGCGATTTGGTGGATGATATGGTTGGAGAGGAACAAGAGGGTTTTTGACAACATTGAAGCAGAAGTTGGTCGCTTTAGGAAGAATGTCTTGCAGCTTATTGGGTTGTGGTGCTTAAAGATAGATCCCTCCGAAGGGGAGTTTTTTGTTAATATTAAGACAATTTTGTCGATATTTAGTTGATGGTGTCTTGTATATGTCCCGTGTACAAGGATGCGTCTCTTGATTAGACGTCTTTATTTATACATATTCTTTACTCATCAAAAAAAAAAACACACACACACACACATATGTAGGTATATATGTATATATGTATATACACAAACATATTAAAATAAATAATAGCATGTAAGTCCTTATTTGCCACCTTCGAGGAGCCGTTTAAGATGAGTGTCACATGTATTTTTTTGTAATAGCAATGGGAACTGAGATGTTATCTTCGATGGTGAGTATCTAACAGCTAAAGAACAGCTGATATAGTTGAAGTGCAGTAAACACGGTTTTGGGGGATGGAATTTGTGGCATCACCCTATGGGCTTTCTCATCTTTGTTATTTCTTCCCTATCTGGAAGTGAGAGATTATCTTCCTGATAAAAACCCTTTGCTTTTATATGCAAGTGTAAAAGCAAAAGGTTTTTAAGTCATTAGGTCTGGTTTACATGGAACGTTTTTGTACATATGCAAAGGCATATATGAATGTGTTGTTTTTGGGTGTTGATGTTGGGGACTTGTTGTGATTGGTTTTTGATCAGGGGAGTATCTCCGAAGATGTTTCCCATTTTAGAAGTGATGATACAAGTTGACCCCCACTGCAGGTGCCATTATTGATGCTAAGATAAAATGAACTTGGTTGCGCTGTATGGGTTTCTAGAATTTATAGTCAAGTCAAATCATGTTACTGCTATTCTGATGTTGGTATTTACTTACATAACAACTTTTGTATACTTTTAGGCCAGCTCGTTCTGTATCTAGTGTTTCCCACATGTTTTGAAACTGCTGTGCATGCACAACTGCACAAGCCCTTTGCTTGTAAAACCAAGCTTTAATTAGAATTACAAGAGATCAATGGCTGATTCTTGATTGTTATAAGACTTGTAAAAAGACGAAGCTTTTACTTTCAGAAATCGTTCATGTTTGTTTTCACCCGTGTATTTGTGAGCAGGAGGGCAAACGGTCATCGGAGAAGGTAACTGAAGAAACATTATCTGCATAGGGTTGTTCAAACAATACCACTCAGGGACACATTACGAAGGAGACTCGAATGAAAACACTTCCAGCAGCAGGATGAGGGGAAGGGTAGTTTTTTGGTATTTGTAAATTAATTGCTGCATTTTCTTCCTTTTGGTTTATTCAATCTTTCGAAATATGGCTCTCATGCAGTGGGAAAATTAGTCAAGTCGAGGTTTATACCAGGCCATTGCTGTTATGCTGTAAACATAACCATGTCATTTTCTAGAATCTAAGGTTCATTTGCTGCACGCAAGTTAAAGTTAATGATTTTGTTAAAAGTGATTTGTTGGTTCCTGCATTTTTTTGTTGACTTTTAATTATTAGATTTTTGTGTGTTTTAATACTTACAGTTTTTGAGACTTATAAATTATGTTGTTGTGTGTTTAGCATTTATGATACTTTGTTTTTCGGTCATTTATAATGTATGCTTTTAGTCATTGTATAGCAACTTATCCTACACATTTGTCTTTTTTGTTGGTTATTTTTAAATCTCTTTTTTTAATATCAAACATGAGTTAATTCATTTTTATTAGTTTGTAAATTGAAAACAATTCAAACTTATTATCTTAGATATGCACATTGTTGTTGGAGACTTTACTTATGTCGTTTATGGAATTTATGACCCTTTAAAAAAAAATTGTGTTGGAGAATCAAACTCTCAACCCCAAAGTATATATTTACTCTAAAAAATATAAAATTCCACCAAAGTATCTATGAAGTCCCACTTTGCCACACACAACCTAAGTTTTGCGTCATTTACATATCATTTTATAATTTTTTCTAGTTTACTTGATCGAGATTCACTCCAACGAAAGAATAGAGATCGCAACATTGAAAGTTGATGAAACACCATAATTATCCGGTAATTCTACTTCATAAGTATTGCCACCATTCTTTTCAAGATCTGAGCCGAACGGACCATCAGCCCTTGGTTTCAACTTTCCATGACGTCCACGAGGGAATCGCTCATTCCTCAAAGTAATCCAAACCAAATCTCCCTCCTTGAAAGCTGATTGCTTCCGATGCTTATTTGCACTTCTTTGGTACTTTCCATTTTGCTTGATAATTTCTTGTCGAACCTGCTTATGCATCTTCTTGATGTACTTAGCACGTTCTTCACCGTCACCACTAAAATGTTGAGTGGTAGGAAGGGGAGCTAAATCCAATGGAGTAATTGGATTATGACCATACACAACTTGAATGGGCTCCTACCGGTAGTTTGGCTAGAAGATCGATTATACGCAAACTCTGTTTGAGCCAATATTGCATCCCATTGACGTGCATTTTTGCCAATCATACTTGTAAAAGATTTCTCAAGCTCCTGTTCACAGACTCTGTTTGTCCCGGTTGCGCCTGGATGATGAGGCGAACTAAATTGAAGTTTAGTTCCAAGCTTCCTCCAAAGTGTACGCCAAAAATGACTCATAAATTTTGAATCCTGATTAGATGTAATTGTCCTTGGAATACCATAAAGCTGCACAATTTCCTTGAAGTAAAGATCAACGACATGTGTAGCATCCAAAGTCTTTGTGCAAGGGACAAAATGTGCCATTTTTAGAAGCGATCAACCACCACCATGGTGAATCTTTCTTTCTTTGAGTGCGAGGCAACCCAACAACAAAATCCATGCTAAAATCCTCCCATGGACTCATTGGTACATGTAATGGAATGTACAAACCAGTATTTTTTCCATGACTTTTGGCAATGTGACAAGTCCTACACCGCTCGATACACTTTTTGACATCTCGATCCATCCTTGGCCAATAATAATTTTCCTGAACAAGTGCAAGAGTCTTATCTCTACCAAAATGTCCAGCAAGTCCTCCATGGTGAGCTTCATTGATAAAAGCTTGTCGCGAGAGAATATTCAGGGAATACACAAAAGTTTATCTATAAAGAGAAACCCATTGTGAATCAAAAAAGTTTAAATGGAGTCTTCAAGCATTCTTCCCAAATCTTTCCAAAATATGGATCATCTTTGTAAAGATATTTAATTACCTCCAACCCAACCACATTTACTTGTAAGCTAGACAACAAGGAATGTCGCCAACTAAGCGCATCCGCTACACAATTTAAAACTCCAGATTTATGTTTGATAACAAAATTAAATGCTTGCAAAAATTCAACCCATCGGAATGGCGAAATTCAATTTTTGTTGAGTATTCAAGTACTTCAAAGCTTTATGGTCAGAGAAAAAGAACAAACTCCTTCTGCGAAGAGAATGTTGCCAATGATCCAAGGCGCGGACAATAGCAAAAAATTCTTTGTCATAAGTAGAATAATTGCACCGAGAATGATTCAACATCTCACTAAAGAAAGCAATGGGTTTACCTTCTTGGCTAAGAACACCCCCAATTCCTATATTTGAAGCATCACAATCTACTTCAAAGACCTTGTCAAAGTCCAGTAGCTACAATATTGGAGCTTGGACCTTTTTAAAGAAGTTTGAAACTCTTTTGAGCTTCTTACGTCCATTTGAAGCTGCCACCCTTCAAGCATTCAATTATAGGAGCAATAATGAATGTAATGAAGTTTTGAATAAACTCAAGGTAAAATGAATCTAGGCCATGAAAACTCGAATATCATGAATAGATTTAGGAATTGGCCAGCTTAGGATAGCTTCAAGCTAATTGTCATCCATCTTGATGCCATCCGAGGAAATGATATAGCCTAAGAAAATCAGGCTACTGTAAAGAAATGACATTTCTTTAAATTGGCACACAACTTCTACTCTCTTAATACTTAAAATACCTTTCGAAGGTGCTCCAAATGTTCTTTCGGGCTAGAGCTGTAAACAAGAATATCATCGAAATACACCACAACAAACTTTCCAATGAAGGGTTTAAAATTATGATTAAGTCGCATAAAAATAGAGGGAGCATTAGAGAGACCAAATGACATAACCAACCATTCATAAAGACCATCTCTTGTTTTGAAGGTTGTCTTTCATTCATCTCCGGGCCTCATGTGAATTTGATGGTAGCCAATTCGAAGATCAATTTTAGAACCAATAAAGTTTTAGTTTCTCAACCGGGTAAAGGTATTTTTGTCTTTCACGAAATATTGGGCGACATTTCAATTTATTATTTAATTATTCACGAAATTAATTTGTTTATGATAAATTTATCCTTTTGGTCTTAATTCATGGCAAGTGATTTATAATATTTATGACACTTTTTTCTAATCATTATTATTTGGCATCAAATAATAAATATTAATCATTATTATTAGATTAGATTAGATTAGATTAAATTAAATTAGATTTTATTAATATTGATACAATTTTTCATATAAATCTTATAATGTCTTTCCCGAACATATTTAAGAAAGTAAAACCATATTATGTTTTTAGTTTCGAATAAAGTTTAAGTTTCTCAACCGAGTAAGGGCATTTTTCTTTATTGGAAAATATTGGGCGACATTTCAATTTATTATTTAATTATTTAAGAAATTAATTTTCTTATGACAAATTTACTCTTTTGGCCTTAATTCATGGCAAGTGATTTATAATATTTATGACACTTTTTTCTAATCATTATTGTTTGGCATTATAAATTTATGTGTAATGTCCTTAACAAAAGGCACAAATTCATCAAATGATACTTCATTTTTTTCATCTTCTTGACATTATGATATATTTTTTAAAACTTATTTATCTTATTTTATTCATAGGTAATAACTAAACATGCTACAAATTTGTTTAATATCTCGATACTAACCGAAAATTCTATTACTATAGATATAATTTTTCATATAAATCTTATAATGTCTTTCCCGAACATATTTAAGAAAGTAAAACCATATTATTTTTTTAGTTTCAAATAAGGTTTCTGTGTCTCAACCGAGTAAGGGTATTTTTGTCATTTCAGTAAATATTGGGCGACATTTGTAACGATCCTGGTAGGTGGGGGAAATTGAAAAAAAAATCAAAATACAGGACGAAATGAATTGAATTAAATAATGTAGGACATAACTTTAAAATAGGTACAAGTTAAGGGATCAAACTATTATTTAATTATTCATTGAATTAATTAGTCTATAACAAATTTACTCTTTTGACCTTAATTAATGGTGAGTGATTTATTTAGTTAAAGGGTACATTTGTCCATACATTAAGTTGTAAGAGACAACCTACACTTTTATAAGTAGTTAGATTAGATTAGATTAGATTAGATTAGATTAGATTAGATTAGATTAGATTAGATTAGATTAAATAGTTAGATTAGATTAGATTAAATTAAATTAAATTGTATTACTATTGATACAATTTTTCATATAAATCTTATAATGTCTTTCCCGAACATATTTAAGAAAGTAAAATCATATTATATTTTTAGTTTCGAATAAAGTTTTAGTTTCTCAACCGAGTAAGGCTATTTTTGTCTTTCAGAAAATATTGGGCGACATTTCAATTTATTATTTAATTATTCACGAAATTAATTTGCTTATGACAAATTTACTCTTTTGGCCTTAATTCATGGCAAGTGATTTATAATATTTATGACACTTTTTTCTAATCATTATTGTATGGCATGATAAATTTATGTGTAATATCCTTAACAAAAGGCACAAATTCATCAAATGATACTTCATTTTTTCATCTTCTTGACATTATGACACATTTTTTAAACTTATTTATCTTATTTTATTCATGGGCAATAACTAAACATGCTACAAATTTGTTAAATATCTCGATACTAATCGACAATTCTATTACTATAGATATAATTTTTCATATAAATCTTATAATGTCTTTCCCGAACATATTTAAGAAAGTAAAACCATATTATTTTTTAAGTTTCGAATAAGGTTTTTGTGTCTCAACCGAGTAAGGGTATTTTTGTCATTTCAGTAAATATTGGGCGACATTTGTAACGATCCTGGTAGGTGGGGAAAATTGAAAAAAAAAATCAAAATACAAGACGAAATGAATTGAATTAAATAATGTAGGACATAACTTTAAAATAGGTACAAGTTAAGGAATCAAACTATTATTTAATTATTGATTGAATTAATTAGTCATTAACAAATTTACTCTTTTGACCTTAATTAATTGTGAGTGATTTATTAAGTTAAAGGGTACATTTGTCCATACATTAAGTTGTAAGAGACAACCTACACTTTTATAAGTAGTTAGATTAGATTACATTAGATTAGATTATGACGCGTCCAAGAAATGCGGATGCCTGAGCAAGCCTTCAATCCAACACGGCTTTCAAGCGTGTTTGTGATCCTCCAAGCCCAACTCGTAATAAAGAGAAGAACAAACGTGAAAAGGCGGGGCACTCCTACAAAGGCCCTCCGATTGTGTAAATCGGTACCACAGATAACAATGATAAGTAATTTGTGAGTTTTGGCTGAGAAGGTGGGTGTGCATACCTCCTATACTAATTTTGCCAAGCTTTTATACGCCCAGGAGACATAGCGCCCACAACCATGATTAACCGCTCATGATTAATGCTTGCTTGATCTCTATTAGCGCCCACGATTGGCATTAGCGCCACGATTGGCGTTAGCGCCCCTAGCAGTCATGGCCTTTTAATAACTGCATTTAATTAGCTCGTTGATGACAACGGGTTATCAAGTAGAACTTGTTGGTCAATGTTGGTCGGGATTCTTGCTGGGGTATAACCACCCTCAGCTGTTACCTTGGACTTTGCAACATGGATGTCCTCAGCTGTTAACGGCTCTGCCGATGTGAGCGAGCAATAATGCTCGATTTATCAATTTTGCGTTTAGAGCCCCCGTCTCACAAGTATTCAACGACCAAAACTAAGGTCCGCCGGTTGCTGCTCATAACTTCTTTCGCTTGCTCATGAGACACACGCGACACGTGGCTCATGGATTGGGCCTGTGGGCCGAGCGGCTCAGTAACCCGACTCACTTGTCTTCACAGAGTATTCATGCTCGTGACGGGAGCACTTAAAAATTCAAAGCACCCTTCCTTCAAATAATCTTGAAACTAAAAAGCTGAATGGGCGGCAATTTCATGAAGCGTCTCAAACAAGCGTTCCTTGAAAGTCTGGCGTCGGCCGCCCGGCCCTTGATTTAAGCAGCCCAATCCTTATGCCCATTAAATCTTGCCTCGTTCACTGCCGTGCCTCGTGCTTCGGGCCAATGATTCGTCCCCTGGCGGCTTTCTTTGGGTATAAGCAGGATTCCCCTCTTTTTACAACTTTACGCCTCAAGCGGTTCAAGCGATTCTCTAACGAGATGAAGCGGCCGAGCGAAACCTTCGGCGGATTTTTAGGTGAGCTACTTCCAGGTTGATCCTTCGTCTTTCGAAAGAATCAAAGATTTTCTCCATCTCTCGGGTATTTCATATTTCCCCTTTTCATTATTTCATTGCACTATCTTTCCTTAATTTACGGATTAGGGTTTATCTTTGCGTAAACCCCTTTTTTTGTCTTCAAAAATGTTCATCCCAAGTCAATCGCTTTGTCCTTGAACTACCAACCCTTTTCGGCCCAACCAAGGGAATCGAGAACTCTGATCGGTACCATGTTTCTTGATCTCACCACTACTTTCCTGATCAATTTTTCTTTTGTCATACTTCACACAATCAATGTCTAACCTACACTTCTCGATTCCTCTTTGCATAGGATGTCTAGCGAAGAAACGTCTCGAAATGGAAGGGAGCTGATCGTGGAGCTCGGAAAAATGCCTCCATCCTCGACCTCGTCTTACGAAGATAGCGAGGCGGATGTGGTCCCTTTAATTACTCGTCGGCATAGCACATGCAGCTAAGCGAGCAACAAACAAATAGTGGTTCCCAAATCCTTCATGGCTTGTGCGATCAAATGATCTTCCTCGCCCCGAACAAGCGACTTCACAGGCCAAGCCAAACTTCATTCGTTCCGCCTCGTACTCTTTCCCTCAATCAAATGGGAAGACCTGAATTCCGAGGAAAGAGAGGAATCGATTTTCAGTTCTATTCGTTAGGAATAGACCACTAAACTTTACCCGCTCGCTTGCTTGACTTAAATATAGACAAAGAAGGACATAACTTCGAGGGGGACAAAATGGTGTTTTACTTCGACTTAACTCAAGTTGGACTCCGTCTTCCTCTCGACCCGTTCATTGTCGAGCTAATGAATGCTTCCAACACCGCTTCCTGCGACCTAACTTTAACCCTTTGTT
>JABEVN020004684.1:0-11183 GCA_013146195.2 Codonopsis lanceolata | reverse complement strand
ACACAATCTATGAACTCCGCCAAACTTGATTTAAAAATCCCCACGGATTGAGTCACCTATCCTTGGCCAAAACCAAGGACTTGCAAAATAGTCCACACCCCTCCTTTAGAACATAGGCTGTCCCAAAAATGAAAATAAAAAGAAAAGAAGTAGAAGGAGAATAGGATAGATCGATTTCACCAAACAAGTTTCACTCGCTTGTTATAAAGAATAATACCGTTGATAATTTTTCAAGGCTTCACTCACCATGAAAAAGAATAATCGAAGAAAAAGAAGAACCTCGATCTTTAGACGTGTTTTACACCAAAATCTCCATCTGTTTTATAGAAAAAGAATGCCTTAAAAAGGCTTTACAAAATTGACCTAATTCTAATTGGAAAAGACTCCTAAACTTGCATGAAAAGAAAACCCTACACTAGTTATTTTAAAACAAACTACTAACAGATTTAATTAATCCCTAATCTAATTGGTTTTGTCTCCATGGAGGACGGCATCCCCAAGCCCGTGGTGCCCCCTTCCCGCAATCCCCTGTGTTGCTGGGCTTCCTTGCTCCATTTGGTCTCCCTTGGTCCGTCTTCTAGCCTTCCAGCATCTAGCCCTACCATTTTTAGAGTCCACTTAACCCAAGCATCCCAGACCGTGGTTGTCTTATCTTGACCATAGGGAACCCTTCGTATATGTGTCTCCTTTGTCGGACTTGTTTTCAATGGGCTACTTGACTTTGATATTCTATTCGCACCATTGCTCCAACCCATATCTCCCAAATACCTCTTTAGCATTCCCTTCCAGCCGTGTACCTCATCAAATCACCCCATTCCACTTTCACTAGCGCTGCCCCACACGTATCAAACATTTACAAATCATGAATCATCACTACTACTACTACTACTACTACCTACTACTACTACTACAACTACCTACAACTACCTACTACTACTACTAAAAAATAGCATCTGATGATGAGCTTGTGGAGTGCTTCATTTTCTTGATTGCGTCATATTTTCTTTCTTTCCGTTGTCCTTACTTTCTTTTCGTTATACTCTTAGTAATCTCCTAATTCAACTTTTGGTTTAATTCGTCTTATGTTTTTTGTTGTTGCAGTTTTGGCTTATGAACTTTGGCAACACTTCTTACGTCCCTCTGATTCATCCGGCCTCGATACTGCGACTCCTCCCTCAACCTAATCCCTTTGAGACTTTTTCCTTATAGGTATGTCTTAATTGGTACCTGTGCTTGTTGGATTGAGGTAGTGTGTGTCGGAAAATTTAGTTATTTTTTCCTACTTGAAGTTGGATAAAAAGTTGTTGACAACAACAGTTTTTCTTTTCTTTATTAGAATATGAAGTTATTTTTGCACCTTGTAGAGAAAGAATGTAAAACAGTTTTTCCCCAACTTTCCTTTTTACGGGACACCATTTAAAGACAAGAACTAATACAATTTTATATGTCGGGTTTCTATCTTCATAAAGTTGCAGATTTAATAGCTTCTAAGGGTAATGTCTAAGTTTCCAGCATGCACATTAATTGAAGAAAATAAGTGTCTCACCGCTCTCAGTTGTTGAACAGACTTGTAGAGTTGCTTTTTGGGTACACAAATGACTATAGCATAATAATCAGCTGCTACCCTCCCATCATGTTTACAGAAAACTGGACTTACAGTGGGTCCCTGCATGTACAACAGAAAAGCGTTAAAATTATAGATTGCATTACTCATTTTCTAATAAAAATTACTAATCAAAATACCTATAGTATGGATGGGTGCTACTGCTCCTTTTTATTGCCTATGGTGGTGGATAGGGGAGGGGGTACGAGGTTTGCATAGTGTTGCTGGACATTGATTCCTATGCATAGAAAAAGATTGAGAGAGAGAGAGAGAGAGAGAGAGAGAGATCCTTTGAATTGTTCTGTTTACAAAGTTCAACTTTAATTCCTATGCATCCTTACTAATTAATATGTCTTAGTTTTCTATGTTGCCGAAGTTTTCAACTTTAAGTTTTTAAATAGTAGCTAATTTGTGCATTCATTGAGTTTTCCTGAAGGCTGAAAAATTTGCAGTAGTTGGTTACATTGTTATGTCCTTGTTGTATGTTGAAAATTTGATGGAGATATCTGATTATTAGAGAAACTGATACGGTGTCAAAATCTTGGACACCACCAATCTATTCCAGCCTTTTATAATCAGTTCCTTGGCCTAAATATTGCTCCCAAAACAGTCCTAAACACGTCTCTAACCTCCCTTAAACTGATTGTTTTAACAGCGATTTTCTTTACAAGTACTTCTCCCTCCCTCCTTCTCTTGATCATCTCTCTCTCTCTCTCTCTATATATATATATATATATATATATATATATATATATATATATATACACATACATACATACATGACCAACCTTAAAAAGTTTTTCATTTGATTTAATCATATGCAGAGATGTTGAATACAATTAATTGTTATAAAAAGAAGTTGAAACTTAACAGAGTATTCTTCATTTAATTTTCAATGTTTCTACAACTCCTTGTATGATATTAACAATCCTAGTTGTCTGAACTCTGAACATGCATGTGTTAACAGTTTGGCTATGGAAATACTACCTGGAACAAATATGTTGATGATTTGGGAGATGATTTGTGACAGGATATACTTGCTCTGATGTGCTTATGATTAGTATTACCCTTCTTTAACCTGCAAAACTTTGTCAGGGAAATGGATCTGTTGTTTGTCCCATATTGGGCGGATCGTGACTTAGGCCTCACGCAGTGGCCTCCTTTTCTGCTTACTAGCAAGGTTTCTTCTTTGTATTATTTTTGTTTTTACCAGTGTGTTTTCAGTTGCTACTTGATTCTAAGTAAAGTAATTTTGGAAATGTTCATTGGGAGAAAACAGTTTGTGTGATGGATTAGTACAACCTAGCCGTCAGGGAGCCAATAGGTCCTTCACTTGGTTCCTGTGGTACTCAGGTGCTGGCAACCTTCAAACTCTCTGTTATGCTCCTACTACCTTTTCAGGGGAGATCGGAATACCGCATTCCTTATATTCAAGAATAGATGGATAGTGTCTTTGTCAGTATGGAAACCATTTCATCTCAGAGCATCTCGTAGGTTATTATGCATCAGAACTTGAACCAAATTGATGAACCTTGGGTTTAGAAAGCGCTATTACTTGGGAAATGATATATGCACTCCAAAAGCATCATGTTGCACTCAGTCCTGATCTTAAATTCCGACATGGACTTTCACGTTAGATGTAGTATAAGTATAATTTTCCTACTACATTATTTGCCAAGTATCCCTGATTTGGAGCAGCAACGGCAACTGGATTTAGATGGCTATTTGTAACTAAAGGGGCGGTAAAAGTATTGGGGTTGTAGGGTTAAAAAGTTTCTTGGGATGGATTATAGGTTAGACACTTGTTAGACCTGCAGCAGGGGAGATCCAGGGGTTGTTCTGGGTGTGGTGGTGTGCAATGCTCTCATTGAGAATGAGCACCAAGCTTTTCTTTTGAGTGTGAGAGAATCTACACCCGTGTCTACTGAAGAGGATTCTGCTCAAAGTGGAGAGATGCAACCGTGTCTGAGGACATTCAAATGATCGATGGTGCAACGGCTGCTGATGCTAATGTTCCTGAAATGGATCCAAATGAAGTGATCTATACTGAGAGGTTGACAAAATTAAAAGGAATTCTATCTGGAGAGACTTCCATATAGTTGACCCTCCAATTCCTATACATTCATAATAAGTGAGGCCCTTGCTTTATTTTTTTTACGCTTAGCTCTTTATGTGAATCTAGTTTGTTTTTTATGAATGATACTTTTGATGTATTGAATCTGCCATAAATTTTCCAGATTCTACTAACAGAAATTCAGGTGATGAATCTTTGCCTTCAGAAAGTATAACAAACTCTCTTAAGGAAAAATGGGGATGTGAGTAAGTTCCCAGGTGTTAATGATTTAACATCAATTCTTCATGTGGCTCCATTAAAGAGGTTAGCCAATCTTCTACCCACTCTGAGGGATCTATCTTGCTTGTTACGTACATAAGGTTCAGGCAGACCTTGGCAGCCAATGATGAAAGACTGTGAGACCAGACAAACTAGTCTTGATCAGAAGTGAAAAGAACATTGAAAATCGAAATGCTCTCAGGTAATTTCTTTCTTTATCTTGTTTCAAGAGTAGTTAACTTCTCAAGTCAATTAATTACATCTAAGTACCCTAGTAAATTTTAAAGTATTAATTCACACATTATTTGTTTGAAGCAGTTACATATATTATTTTGAATATATACTTGACAATTCTGAGCAAATATTTCAATGCTCCTAGATGGTCATTTGTTAATTTGGAGGTTCATCTTCTGTACTGGTATGCCATCTTATTGATATAGTAGAGTTCTAAGTTAATTTGGCACTCTGTTCTGTTAAGAAACAGTCTACTACAACTTTTGTGATGGATGAAATCATGGAAATAATACATAGTTTACATTTCAAGGCGTGTCTTTTGCAGCTCTCACGTGCATCTGTCCAGCCTCGGTTCCCACGACAGGCACCATCAGTATTCAGATTATAAACACCAGTAGGGGGCTTGATCCAATGAATCACACTAATGGTCTTGGTGGAAGTAGAAAAAAATGGCCGACTCTCCCTGGTAGGAGAAAGACCAGCAGCAGTTAAAAGAAAGACCAATAACAGGTCCATTCATATGATTGGCTTCTTCCAAATTTAATTCATATTTCCTGATATAATTTCTTTGCTTCTTCACAACAAATTTAACTTTACATTTTCATTTCTGATTTCCCTTGAATTTTAGAAATGCAAGAGGGCCTTGAATTTGTAGAAATGCTTGTTAAGAGGCCATTAGAAGACTTTTAACGCCCGTTGACAAAGGTTTACGGTTGTGCACGCCCGTTGATTGGAACATTGAGAAGAATGAGATCGATGAAAAACGGTTGTGCGAAAATGTTTATGGAACATGTGAGAAGAATGAGATCGATACCGAAAATGATATGTTTCTGGTTTTTCGATGTAGGTTTGCAATCATGAGAATATGGCCAATGATAACACCAGAAATACTTTACAAGACTGTCAGAAACTTACACTTGATAATCCTCTGGAAGTTACCTTGAGAGCATTGGAAACATCTTCATCAATAGAAAGTGATAACAATGTTAAGAAGGCTGAAGCTTATTCAAAGGAGCTTGAATATGTAAGTATGGATTCCTTTGTTTTACTATTAAAGATACAATCATGGAATAATGCGCCTTCTTAATAAAGCTAAAAGCCTATTGCTAGTTTCTAAACATCAAGAAAATAACAACTCTGAACCTACAATCAAAAAAATTTCAAAGGAAATACAAAAAGACGGAATTAACTCCTACCTAAAAAAGGGAAAAACAGGACTAACTTGTTTTAGGGATTAAATAAACAAAACCAAATTAAAAGAAACATAATAGAAACAACCTTGCTTCCTTTGAAGTAGTCGTCTCCTTCCTTCCTTGCATGGGCCGATTACTAGCCACTCCAAAACTTCTCAAGCCATGATCCATGTTATAGTCCAATCCCGTGTGCCAAACATTTGTTCCCTCCACAATTAATCCAACAACAGCCCTTTTTGGACTAGGCCAAGTATCCGTGCTCTTCTTGTATGTTCCAATCCACCATTTGGAATATTTGCCATCTCAACACATATCAATAGCATAATTAGGGGGTTGTTTAACATGAGCTCCTTTTTTATCCTAAGAAATTAACTTTTTGGTCAGTATTTCCTCTCTAAATGATCCTACCCCCGTTTTTATAAAAATCTTCCCCTTAATGAGTTATTTTAATTAGAAGCTTGAAAATTGGCTTGGCTTCTATTGTGAATTCAACATATATCCCTTTATTTGCTATATCGACAGAGTTGAGTTTGAATATATGGAGTTGGCGACAGCTTGGCTTGTTTAAGCCCTTGTGTGATGTAACATGAATTTTTATTTGATCCTAAGCGTCCGTTGTCTTTTAGCTCATTAATCCCTGCACCTCCAAACGATCGCCATCACATTTAGAAATTTAAATTAAACCTTTTCCTCAATTAGTGTGTTTATTAATAATTTACTAAAGTCATGTAGCTAGATAATTGCAGGTTATATGTTTCACTTATGCATGTTTTGGAGCTTGATAATTGCAGTTTATTGCACTTCAGTCTCCTTGGATCTTTCTCATTATCGCAGGTAAAATATTCCACATCAACCCTCCATCTTTCAATGCTTGATGTTAATCATTTACCGTCTGATCAAGAACCTATGTTGAGCAAATTATTTTGTTCAATGATTATTGGTACTTGTGGTACTTACGACCAGTCTTAAGATCATGTTATTAAGTATGCCCAAGTGAACACAAAACTATATTCAATACACTGACTCACCAAAACAACATGAAAAAGATCAAACCTGGTTTGGTGTGAACTAGGTACTTAAGCAACTGTAATTTAAGCAATATCCAGTTGTTAAGGGTTCAAATATTCATCTGGTACTTTTCAATAACAACTAAACATAAACTGGGAAAAGTTTGAACCAAATAATGCATAATCTTTTGTAATGAGACTAACCCTATACTATGTTGTGTTATTAGATGAAGGCAAAAAACCACATACAAGGATACATGGTTGTTTGTTAATATTCTTTTGATTGAGATTTTTTTCTTAGGCTGGTGCAATAGTATCTCTTAAAAGTATAGTAAATTTAGATCAATTGTTGCCAAATGAATCATCTTTAGTATTGATCCAAAAACACAAGTGGGAGGCGTAGATTTAGATTGTAATTGGTGTGAAGTATACATTCGAGTCCCCGTGGAATGGAATGAAATGGAATGAGGAGTTAATAAGGTCATGAATTTTTTTACAACAATTGGAGATGCGATTGGAGTACCTATAGCTTGACATTTATCATTGGTATGTGTCTAATACTTAAGCCATTAATTGTTATAATGTGCATATGTATGTCATATTTTTACTTCTACTAATTAAATTTATAAATTTTATAGGTAACACTGCTGGATTTTGACTCAAGCTAGTTGTAATCTTAAAATACTCTACGTGGAGATCATAGATTAGTTAGGATGAATGACATATGTTGTATTAGTGTGTTATGTTATTTTTGCTCATGTGATACCGACTATGAACGATTAGTTTTATTTTGATTTGCTTTTATTATACTTGGCTTCGAAGAATGTAATTAAAGTCTTGGTGATTAATTTATGATAGCCTTTGACAATTATTTGTGTTTGTTATTATACTTTTTACTATTTTTTTTTTCATATTTTGTTTAAAGATAGAATTATAGAAGCATTTAAAATAAATTGATGAGCAGGGATGTTAATTATTATCCTTTAAGGGCTTTTTTTAGTTGTTTGAATATTACTAAATAAGGCCTTTTGAAGTGTCATAATAGCTAGTGTCAAAACAACCATTATAGATTAGCTAATGAGGCATTTTGAAGCACCTTAATACCAAACCATAGAAGAGCCTCTACAAATTAGCTATTGAGGCACTTTTATGTGTCGTTTTAATAGTTCTATTGAGGCATTTGATGGTAGTTAATACAGTTTGAATTTTTTTAAGCGACACTTGTAAGAGTCATAATAGTTAACTTTTCATATTTTGAATAACTTTACGGGACACTTGTAAGTGACACTACTGAAAACATATTGAGGCTTTTATATGAGCCTCATTATGTTATTCTGTTAAAGCACTTAAAAAAGCCTTAATAGTCTATTGGGGCTTCAAAACATGCGACACTTGGACCAAGTGCCTCCAGATTCAAAAAGCCTCAATAGGGTACCTATCGAGGCACTTTTAAGAGCCTCGAAAGACATAATTTGTTGTAGTGAGGGGAGAACATGAAAGTTCAAAGAGGGAATGTTGCGAGGCCCCACTGGATCTGAAAGTTTTTAGAGTCGCCACCTTTATTTTAAGGCAAAAATAAAGGAAAACCAGAAAAGAAAACCAGAGATTTTAGAAAGCGGGTTCGGAGGCTAAGTTACGAGTTGGGAAGGTGCTAGGCACCCAACTCGCCCTTTCGGTCTCAAAACGTTTTTGGTGAAGTATGCTCATTGTTATATTTATCTAGCAAATAAATAAGGTCTTATTTTGACAAGGGAAATTTAAACAGATTCATTCGTGGCTACATTATTTACGGACTCGCAGCCGTCTCCTTCCAATAATTACAAACATATTTAAGAATATTTGGCCATTATAACGGCTCTTTTACATAATATTTCCTAATCTAATCCGGGCAGCACAACGACTTATATTGGCTACATTGCGCCGGATTTAAAGAACAACTTTTGAAAAATAAATAAAAGGCAAAAATACAAATAAATAAAATGCTCTTAAAGGTATTACCTTTTAGGCGGCGGTGTACTCTTCGCTCTGTCCTTGTGGGAGAGAGTCTTTTGTTGTTTGTGTGTGTTGTTGTGTTGATAGAATACCGCTTGATTTTGGGCTTATCAACTCGAGGCGGTAACAGCTTTATTTGGGTAGGTTTTGGCCTTTTGGTTGGGCGGAACCTAGACTTAGTTTTTGACTTTTTAGCTCGTTACTCGGGCGGAATAACGACTTATTTTGGGATTTTGAATGGGGTTTTGAGGTGGACACCTAACAACTAGGCTAGGGATCACTTATAACCTATGAGTTTTGATTTTGGCGAGTTTGGACGGGGTTTGGGACTATAGGGGCTTCCACTCACCTATCTCGCACCTCTCGTACTAGCGTATTGAAAGATCGCGAAGCGAGCTTCGCTGCGATCTAAAAATCACGCGAGGAATTAGCGAGGAAATGAGAGGCCGGGGTCTCTATTTATAGTGAGAAATGAGGACACACGGGCATTTGTTGATTTCTCATTCGTGCATCAACCGCTTGTACCGCGTGCTTCAAAGCTTGTACATCAGGATGCGAGAGAGACGCCAGTGCATCCATGGTGCGGCCAAAGGGACCCTTAGTGCGGCACCATGGAGCTTGTTTTGACACCAAGCTTCTTTTGAAGTTTGAAATTTGTCACTTTACCCTCTGCCGGTTCATTGTTTTGCGCATTACGCTTTTCCTTTCGCATTTTGACTCACAACTTGACATTTGTTAAGTTTTAACAGTTCTTGATATTTTATGTCGGTCACATACCGGGGAGTACGAGGGGTAAGGTGTCTACCCGTGTCGGCAATTCCTTAAATAAAAAAGTGCTAGTTTTGCAACCGGAGGTGCAATTGCCCATCTGAACTATATGTGGCTGCAATCCTTTGCTTCACCGTCTTTTCACTCCTAGTGATGTTAACGATGCACGCCATGTCCAAATTACTTATCATCAAATTTATGCATTAGTGATTTGATTCTATTATACTTAGATTATCATTATGACGATTCAACACCACAAGCGTAGTACATATAACATCTACAAACTAAAAGAAGGTATTGAAAACTCCTACCACACAAGATAGAAAAAAGTACGTGTTAACAGTGAAAACAAATATACCAACCTAGGTATAGGCAAGTTTTTCGGAATAACTAGGAGAAACTAAAAAATGATTGTAGAAAAAAATATGAACGTTTTAGTTGATTAAATACCTAAGCAATAAAGATATTCCAAGCCAATTCACGACCTCTCAATGCATAAAACACCGGAGAAAGTAGGGCATTAGTCGAATGTACTTGAATTACTATCATGGTAATAGTCTTTGGTGCTTCAAGCGGGGGTGAAGAGTACCCTCAACCAACAATGCAATTAGTGGCATAACAAGTAAAAAATGGCGTAACATGTGCACTCACGGGCCAAGCGAGATGGCTCGAACCAAGACCCTCCCATACTTAAGCTTTGATATCATGTTAAATCACCAACCGTAAATTTGATGAAGTTAGAGCGAGACCCAACAATGAATAAAAAAGATCTGGTTGTATCCTTGAAATTGAACTTTATGTTGTATTTTTTTCAAACTGTTTGAAAACTTCTCTCAAAAACTTCTGCAACCTATGTTTTCAAACCTAAGCAATGACCTTTGGTTCCCCTGAGCCTGTAGAATATGTCCCGCTATCCAAACTCACGGGTCAATTCAGTCAGGGGGACTTGCCTTGCCTGTGTGTAAAATTTGATACACATTCTTTCATAAATGAAACCATCATTGATTATAAGCCTAATGGGAATGTTGTCAAAGATATCATAACATCAAATGCAACTACATTGAGTGGCAATCAACCTATGGTTGGATTGACATCTAATTTGAAGAATGAAAGAGATGGTGGAAATCAATATTCCAAGTCTCGAGATAGAAATAAGATATCTAATTCTAAAGTGTCGAAATCATCTAGTCCCCCAATTGTATCAAACCAAGAAAGAGTCCCATCAATGGCCTATCTCAAGAAGGAATTTTTACCCCACAATAACACAAAGGGTTTTGAAAAAGCCGAGTACTTGATACAAGGTTTGGAAGCTATCCCGCCATTATCTCTCGAATCGCAGAATGCAAGTCGAATGGTTCGCTTAATCTCGTATCACCTCTACTTTCTCTTTTCTTCTTCCTAGTCTTTATAGTTATTGCTTCATTTATGCATTTCTTGCTTCTTCATTTTTGATCTCAGATCATGCCTTTCTCATGTTCTTGATTTTTTAAGATGGTTATTTTATCTTTTTGTTAGAGCAGCTTGTTACTAGTTGAAATAGGCAGATTTACTTTCTTAGTCAGTTGCTCTAGAATTCATGACTTTCAACCGATTATCATCTAGCCCCACTCATTAGTGAATCCCAATCATCGAAGCAATTATAATATTTACGCTAATGTATATTTGGTTATTTTGTAATTAAATAGTTCAGAGTACATTGATAAAGGCGTATAATCAAGGCTAGCATTTCACCATATAAATTTACTAGTAAATTGTCACACTTGATGCGTGCATGATTAATTTGTTTTGTTTTGTTATTAAAATTTTTATAGTTTATTCTGATTTTTATTAAATTTTATTCACTATTTGTGGTTTCGAGTTGTTATTAATAGTTGGTGAAATAAGTGGATAATTCTTAATGTAGTTTTTAAATTGTGATCAATAACTATTCAAGAGAGTTGGGGTTAGAATTGGAAATCGTGTGAAGGGCATATGGTCATCTTGCATCAACACGCTTCTATAGTAAGACAACATATATATAATATAAACTACTCTCAAGTTGAGTCACTAGTTCA
>JABEVN020004683.1:0-11210 GCA_013146195.2 Codonopsis lanceolata | reverse complement strand
GAACGAAGGAGACCGGGCCATGGATGATATGGAAGAGGGTGTGGGTAAGGAGAAGGCGGGTTTTGGGAATATGAGGGTGGGAGAGATTGATTGTGTGAGTGGTGGGCTATATAAGCTTGATTAAGTCTGTTGGGACAAGTGGGTGCTAAGTGGTCGCGTACGAAAACGAGTTGGCATGTATGGGTTAGTCACAATATAGGGATTAGGGGAGTAGGGGGTTTAAGAAGGGGTAAAGTCGAAGGAGGACTTCTTGGTAGGAGGGCGTGAGGCATATTAGTTGGAAGAATACCACGACCCGTTGTTACCTCCGCGACCACGATTTTTCCAATTCTTACCCCGACCCCGACCGCGGTTGTACTGAGAAGAATATGAAGTCGCACCGGTATGGGGATGAGTAAGTGGTTGCGAGAAGGAAGGGCTGCGAAGGTTCGGGTGGAGTGTTAGAAATAACAGAATTGGCGACAAGGGCAGTGATAGGATTAAGTGTTGGTTTTGTACGGTAATGACTCTTTGAATAGTGCACCGAGACCACCAAGAATACGACGTTGCAAATCCTCATTGGTGACGATAACGCCCGCAGTGGCAAGAGAGGTTTGGATGGTTTTGGATTTAAGAATGTAGGCTTCGGATGAACCGAGAACGTTAGGTTACGGGGTTCATCCGAAGTTTCTGGATGTGAATTTGGGAGGACACTCCAAATTCTTTAGAACGCAACGTCCAAGCTTTTGGTGCGGTTTTACAAGGGTAAACATAAGGTTGAATATCTGCGGATACGGTTGCCTTAATCCAACCAAGGACGAGTCGAGATGCTTGATGAATTCGATCATACGATAGGTTTGGTGTGACTTTGTCTTCTAAGAATTCTAGGGGAGGGATGGTTTGGGTTACGGTATCGGTGATTTTGAGGGTTTGAAGAACATAAGTGAATAGAGAACTCCAATTCAGGAAGATTTCGCTGGTGAGGTGGCAATGGGACATATAAGACTGGATATTAAGGAAAAGAGGAAGGGAATGGTTAGTGGCTCCTAGGTTTTGGAGGAGCTAGTATCATCCATGGCCATTGGTAGCTCTGATACCATAAAAAACTAGAAACAAAAGAGGAAGTAAAGTGGCATAGAGAGAGAGAGAGAAGAATTACACGACAAGACACAAGAATGAGAGAAAGACCCACCTTAACTTGGTGGTATATTTTCTATATATTTATAACATATTACAGTGAATAGCAAAAGGAGAGATTGACCAATTTGCTGTAATTATGTACATGAATAAACATTTCTTAAATTACAAATAATCATATGGATAATTTGACAGGAAGCCACAATGAATTGCCAATGGTCATTGGCTAACCGTTTCTTCATTGTTTTTTCTATGGAGAGATAAGGGGGGAATGAATTATAAGAGTGCAAATGCAATATTTTTCAGCTGGACCCCTTTGGGTTTGTAATATCACACAAAGAGAATAAGTGTCAATTTAGAGGGGCAAAATAGGTATTTGATGTAAACTTAATGGCTGAACTAATCCATCCAAAAAATTGACTCGCTTGCAACATAACTTTTGTACAATGACAAAGATAACAATTTTAAACTTTCGGTGGCCACATTGCAAGTTTTAGAAAAGTTAGGTGACCTAAATATGAGTTTTCCCTAAGAAATTGTATTCCTAATTTTTGAAAGAATAAAATTTTCATTCACTAACGGTGTAAAATCTTTTTCATATATGTGACCTTTGGAATATAACACGTGTCAATCACAAATTTTCTCTTATTTTGTAGATTTTTATTGATCACGTGTCATGATCTAAAAGTCGCTCGTATGAAAGAGATTTTAAACCGCCTAGTTGATGAAAATTTAATGAAATCTTTAAGTTTGACTTTTTGTATGGAAGGGGACGGAGAGAATTCGTAGTAATAGGTGTATGAATCTGTACCACAACTAAAATGGAATTGGAAGTATCGAAAGTTACAATTTAGTTCTTGTTAGAAATATTTTCAACTGGCTAGCGGGCATTGTGGACCCAGAGATTTGATTGCATACCAAAGACTAATAATTTAGAAAAATAAATACGGGTATAGCTAAGGTACACTTTTTTTATTTTTAATCAGAAAAAAGTTATTTTTAGTATCAAAATGACTACGACAATCTCAATGAACTGTAGGTCTGCTATGAATGTCTTTATTTTAATACCACGATTCATTAATTTTACCGCATTATTTTTTACGATTGAAAAAAAAAACGATAAACTTTTGGGATTAAAAACTTTTACAAAATGTCCGTTCAGAATTTTCCCCAATAATTTATCGAGTATACGTATTGATTCATAACCTCATTCATAACCTCATGCATGACCACAACTACAAGTTTTTTGACGGATTCCTCTAAATTGAACAAACAACAAAAGAAAAGGAAACAAATCGGTGAGACAAAGTTTCCCATTTAGTATAGTTTAGTTGCCTAAGTAATAATTACAAAAATGTCATTTCATCTAAGTATGAACAATTACATTTAGATTTGACTCTACTCATTTATATATATATAAAGCTTAGATAGTCTAAAAATAGTAATTTTTCGTCAAAATTTACATCCCTAAAATAGTAACCCCTATTTATAACAAACATTTAATGAATCCTATAATTAAATAATACAAATTTAAATACATATAACTCCTTGAAACTAGAGCCTAGAAACTAGAACCATTGCATTTATTGCTTTGTTATCCAAACACAACATTTTATGTATACAAATGTTAGTTTTCTATTATTGCCAAATAAACTTCAGAAAAATCATGGATGACTTTGCGCAAGAAATTTCACTGAAAGGAATCACAAATACTCACAATTAATTCTAACTGAATGACTAATATATATATATATATATATATATATATATATATATATATATATATATATATATATATATATATATATATATATTTATTTATTTATTTATCTATGAATTTTTTTTGTTTACTTAACCAGATTAAAAGTTATTAAAACAAATACTTTCAATGAAATCACAAAAACTCACAATTCATTATAACTACATGAAATATATGAATTTTTTTTTGTCTATTTAATCGGACCAAAATTCTTAAAAGAAATATTATGAACAAAATTACAAATACTCATTATTGATATTAAATATATGACTGACCAACAAAAATATATAGATTTGAAATTTTGTTGTCCAAATTAATCATATTCTAAATTTAAAAATCATCAAAAGTTCATCTAAAACACGAATGCACATGATTAATTATAAATGACTGACGAATCTAAAAAATATATCGATTTGAAATAAATAAAATTTAACAAATAGTTCAAGTAACAAGAACTATATAATGGTAAATAACAAAACGAAACGAACAATATTGCAGCATAATTTTTCCTCTAACAAAGAGGAAATGTTTCGAAAGTGCAAAGTTAGCTCTCTTTAAAAAAATGAATCGACCATTTAATCATGAACGAATTGATTTGTCGTTGTGTTCGAAAAGTAATCAGATTTACATCAAATTGTAGAGTGCCCAAGTAATCTCAGTTGGAAAGTTACCTTGATGATCCCCTTTTATAGAGTTCTATATTTTCGAGGATAGAGAATGGGGAGATGGATAATGAGTAAAGGGAGTGAAGAAGAAAAACTAAAATGAGACATGGTTCCATAAGTTTGGTTAATAGTTTGTTTTTTCTTCGGTGAGAGGGCAAGGTTGCTGGAATAAATATCATGACAAGAGGTAGCGAGACTGAAGACAAGAGTTTTTAATATATATATATATATATATATATATATATATATATATATATATATATATACTATATATACTCTAAAACGATGTCGTTTTAATATCCGTGAGTGAGGCGAAGTAACAAAGCCAAGAGATTAAATTTGTCTTTTTAATTATTATTGATTATTGATATTGAAATAAGCCATAAACATGCTTAAATAAGTACAAATAAAATTATTTGAGTCAATTTTCAATCGATCATCGTCAATTAAATTTGTTTAAAGTAAGTTTTGTAATTCAATTAATATATGTCGGGTTATGAACACGTCAGACTCATTTATATATTTTTCGTCTTTTAAGGGTTTGAAAAGACTATGGTGAAAATTGGGTCGGTCTCTTTTGACAGATATTCAACCGCTGTCCACTATGTTTTTTTTAATCGGAAAACAACATTTTTGATATGAAAGGACGCGTATACCTTTAATGAATCGGACATGCTTGCGATAAGCATCAGTTCATACATTGTCATGCATGATTCAAAATTGTGTAATTGTCATTCTCATTCTATAGCAGTGCATCATGATTTTAAATAGATGCCTCACGTTCAAACTGCTCTATTTTCAATTCATAGTGATGCATTGCGATTCTAAATTAATGCATTGTGAATCCAAATCGACGTATCGCTACTGAAAATTCATACATTGTGATAAACATTTTTTGTATTTTCATTTTAGTTATTTATTTAATTTTCATAAATTGCAGTTATTTCAATTTATTTATTTTATTATTGTTAATCAACTGATACATATATTTCTTTATTTTCATATTAATTTTTAATCAAATGAATCAAATGATATTTTTCTATTCATTGAAATAATCTCTTCTTTTAGTTTTGTTTTTTGTTTTTATTTTACTTGATTATAATTTAACTGAGTATAATTTGATTGAAAAATATATATGTCCGTGCGGGTATAAGACTAGTTTCATCTAAGTATGAACAACGGTCTTGGTCCCATGTGTCTATATAAACTCCTTCAATTCTTCTTCCTCGTCCATATTATTATCATCCCAAGCTTCTCTTCCTAGATTCAGTTTTCTCAGCCTCGCCTGACAACTCCACTTCTACTCCCCCTCTGTTGATCGAAATCCCATCTCACCACATAAGAAGCTTCGCGTGAAGGTAACAAATCAGTCATGGCCTCCTCCTCATCTTCAAGACAGAAGTGCCCTCGCATTTCGCTGGATGTGATCAAACATGCGACGGAAAACTTTGACGAGAGAAATGTCCTAGGACGTGGGGGAGAGGGAAAGGTGTATTTGGCTGAAATAAGACTTGGCCGGAAGATGACACAGGTTGCTGTGAAGCATTTAAAACCAAACTCTGAGGAGTTTGAAAAGGAGATTAAGACGATTTCAAAGATTCAACACCCAAACATCGTCTCTCTTCTCGGCTACTGTGATGAATCCCGTCAGAAGATACTTGTCTACGAATACATGGAAAAGGGAAGCCTGTCCTCTTATATAAAGGAGAATAGTTCAAGTCCTTTGTCTTGGCAGCAAAGACTCCGTATATGCCTTGATGCCGCACGTGGGTTACAACACCTTCATGCTGAGACCCACGAATTTCCCAGAGGGATAATTCATCGTGATGTGAAGCCCAAAAATATTCTACTGGATAAGAATTGGGTTGCCAAAATTTCCGACTTTGGAATGTTCAAGTTGTCCCATGTTGGTCAACTACAATCTACCATGAGCACTAACCTTAAAGGCACCAGTGGGTATTATGCACCAGAATATATTCAGTACCGTACTGTAACTAAAAAAATAGATGTATATGCATTCGGGGTGGTATTGTTCCAAGTGTTATGTCTGAAAGTGCCATGGGATCGGGGGGATGAGAGCTACTACAACATGGACGATGAAGATTTAGGAATTTGGGCTCAGCAAAATGTTGATACTAAAATAGAGAAGGAAATCTGTCATGATTCCTTAGAGGCATTTACCGCTATTATAGGAAAAAGCTTGAAAAGGGATCCTCGAAAACGACCTACTATGGCTAGGGTCGTGTTGGATCTAGAGAATGCGCTGGAATACCAGATGTTTGAAGATGATCTTAAAGATGATCTTTCTGAAGAAGCACGACAACTACGAACGTGGCACTCACGACTGTAAAGAACTAAACAAAACAATACGGAAAATAAAGAGAGGAGATAAAGAGAGAAAGGCTGAAGGACGGAAGACACAGAAAGAGAAGATGCTGAATACCCAATCAGCCTTGATGATTGGTATGTCATTTGTATAGTATATATACTATATGTGATGATTACAAAAAAAAAAAAAAGGAAAGTTTGACCAATCTCTTAATGGCTGCTACAATTGATGTACAATAATTTTGCTTTCCTAAATACAATTAGAGCACATGGGTAATTAATTAATTGCTGACACCCTCCTGCAAACTAAGCGTAACATGGTGTAGATGCAGTTTGGAGGAAAGGAAAGATAACCGAGGTTGAGCAAGAGCCTTGGTGAAAACATCCGCTGGTTGATCCTTGGTGGAGACATGTGCTAAATGAAGGAAGCCTCGTTGGTGTAACTCTCGAAGAAAGTGATGATCTATTTCAATGTGACGAGTTCGAGCATGGAACACCGGGTTTTTGGACATGTGTATGGCAGATATAGTATCACAATATAAACTCGGTGGATGCAGGAAGAGACCCAACTTACGAT
Source organism: Codonopsis lanceolata (assembly GCA_013146195.2). Lineage (NCBI taxonomy): Eukaryota > Viridiplantae > Streptophyta > Magnoliopsida > Asterales > Campanulaceae > Codonopsis > Codonopsis lanceolata. The sequence goes on along the minus strand of JABEVN020004683.1, from coordinate 4,765 downwards.
AAAGGAAAGAGAACCAACGAAGTTCTGCCGCAGTGGTGGCCAAGGCGCGATACTCAGCTTCACTACTTGATCTAGACACGGTGGATAGCTTTTTTGCTGTCCAAGCCACAACATTGGGGCCAATGAAAACACATGCGCCAGTAATTGATCGACGGTCATTGGGATCCCCAGTCCAATCAGCATCAGAATAGGCAAACAAAGATGTGTTTGGAGACCTGATATATGTTAAACAGAGAGACCTTGTGCCCTTGACAAAGCGAAAAATTCGTTTGACGGCTTGCATATGAGATGTGGGGGCTGGTTCATGTACTGGCACACTTGATTGATGGAGAAAGAGATGTCTGGGCGAGTGAGTGTCAAATACTGAAGGCCACCTACCATGCTGCAATAGACGCTTGCATCAAGTAGAAGGTCACCGGTCGTGGAGGATAAATGAGAGCCAGGCACCATTGGGGTATTCACTGATTTGCAATTGGACATGTTGAACTTCTCTAGTAAGTTAGTGGCATAGTGAGATTGACTCAAAGTCAATTTGGTGGAGGACCGATTTGCTTCAATGCCTAGAAAGAAACTGAGATTACCCAAGCGGCGGCTATCAAAGGTATGACAGATATCATCAAGGACTTTGGAGACTTCTTGTCGATTGGAACCTGTGATAATAAAATCGTCCACATACACAAGAATAGCAATGATGGAGGAGGATGAATGACGAATGAATAAAGAACTATCTGCTTTGCTATTAAAGAAACCGAGAGATAGCAAAAAATCATGTAATCGTTGAAACAAAGCTTGAGGGGACTGTTTCAAACCGTATAAGGCACGGTGGAGTTTGCAGACATGAGTGGGAAACTGAGGATCGATGAACCCGGGTGGTTGAGCCATAAAAACTTCCTCATTGAGTATGCCATTAAGGAAAGCATTTCGGACATCTAATTGTTGGATTGGCCACGCACGAGTATGAGCAAGAGCAAGAATTGTCCGAATCGTTGGAGGGTTAACCACAGGACTAAATGTCTCATCATAATCGAGACCCTCTTGTTGCGAGTATCCTTGAGCGACAACCCGAGCCTTATGTCGCTCGATTGTACCATAAACTTTCCTTTTTATTTTGAAAACCCACTTGTTGCCGACCACGTTCATAGCGTTTGTGCGAGGAACAAGAGACCACGTACCATTTTTATGGAGGGCACGTAATTCCTCATCCATAGCAGTTTGCCATTTTGGGAATGGAGTGGCTTGTTTGAAAGTGCGGGGTTCAAGAGTTTGGCAAGTAGCAGTAGACAAGGATTCCGAAGATGATGTTCCTTAGACCAAGTCATTGATGCTTTGAAATTTGAGTGAAGGAGTGGTGTGGGTCCCAACGGGCACAATAATAAGCTAGAAGGGGGGGGGGTTGAATAGCTTATTATACACTTAAAAACTTTTATTTAAGCTCTTTGAAAGATACTTACAATCTATGGAAAAGATTGAAGTAGCGGAAGACTTTCAAAGTAGTTGTTTCAAGTTTGCCGATAAGGACTACCGGTAGACCTTTGACAGCTTACTTAAGTTCTGATGTATAAAGGATAAAGATAACTAAAGTAATAAATAGTTCAAGCAGAGACAAACAGTAAGGAAATAACACAAGTAATTTGGGATGGTTCACACTATAAAGAGTGCTACGTCCACCACCAAGGCAGTCAACCTTGGATTTAAATAGTGCACTATGTTTTCCACTAGATCTATTACAAAGAATATTCCTAATGGATCGTGTACAAAATATTGACTTGTGTTTGGGGTCTAAGGAATTAAATATCTGTATAAACAAGATATTTAATTCGTGCAGAAGTATAGTTAATGAATGAATAACAACAAGAAGTATAGAAATAAATGTTGATGCATGGCTTCTTGTTGTTGACGAGGACTTCTACATCTATTGAGGATCTCTTGAATGCACTGAGTAGTAAGACTTGGAGTTGTAGAGTTTCAGAGCAATTCTTTAGGTATTCGATGTATTGTCTCTTGTCTTTTATCTCCAGTCTTCAATGACAACATTTATAGCAGATGCACTCAAAAAGATCCGTTGGAGAAGATGAAGACTGTTACAGCTCTGTAGGGTAAAATGCATTAAATGCATGGGGCTGTCAGTCAGGAATTTCATCTTCACAGATATCTAGAGCAGGGAATGATTTATGAGATCTTCTAAAACTTGGGCAATCTAGGTGTCGATCGAGAGTTGTTTACGGTAGGTGATAGTGCCTTTTCCCTCAGCTTTCGGGCGAAAAGTCTTCTCTTTTTGCTTTTTCGGCGAGCTTGATGTGTCAGGAAATGTCTCAGTTCAAATTCAAACAGTGATGAGATGAATTTAAACTGATCCATTTAATCATTGATGGATAGGACACGTCATGATGGACCAGATGGACACAAGGTCTGCCGTTGAGTGTTGAAGCAGGTCTTCCGGTGAAGCTTGTGAAGAGGTCTTCCGCTGAACCTGTAAAGTCCTATTAAAAACTATACTTGGCAAAGTTCTATACACAGTTGCCAAGCTAATCGATACGCAGCCCAATTAGCCACTGAAGTATAAAACTAGGGTAATGACCTGAACAAATATAAATCTAACATAAGAGTCAACAATCTCCTCCTATTTATATCTGGTCATCATTACTACAAATGAGGGCTATAACCGACTATGTGATAGATAATAGCATGTCTAAGAGATTTATATAAATGGTAGCGGAAGACATGCCTCTATCAAACAGAAGAGCACCTCAAGTGTAAAGACTAATCTAAGTGCATACAAGGATAAGGAAATCATAGAATAGCACACAGATCAGTAGCAAAAATAGTTCAAATATAAATTTAAACTGAGTGTTTAAATTCTGAGCAGATATAGAAAATGACATAACAAGAATTTAAACAAGATAATTTTGAAAAACATATGATCTTCTGTATTATAAACAAGATGTTTACATTTTACAGAGTTTTCAAAAGATTAGATAACTACAAAGGTAAAGGGAGAAAAAGATACAAATCTACCAAGGTCTTTTCCCTTTGCCTTTGTCTGCAGCTTCCTTTTCCCTTCGTTCTCTTTCTAGCTCTTCCATTCTACGTGACGTATTAGCCATTGGCATCGGTGGGAGGTGCGTGGAACGAGCGGTAGTCGAAGTTCTTCACGAAGACGCATCGTTTCTCTTCCATCGGCATTCGGTTGATTGATCTCATTTGCTTCTCCTCCGTGATGGCCAGATCACGATCACGATGGGCATTCATAATATCGTGAGCAGATTCTCGAGCAAGGTTGTTGAGCTCTAGAACAGGAGGGCGGCCACTGCCGAGATGGAGAGTGATGGCATGGAAAAGCTCGTAGAAGAGGGAGGAGCAGATACGTACACATTCGTCTCGTTGAGCTTCAATGTTGATCTTGACGTCTGTGAAATCGTGTCGTATCTGTCCAAAGCGAGTCCAGACATCCTCTTGAAACTTTCGTAGAAGAGCTGCAGTACGATCGTTGGTTGTGGACGCAGCAGTGGCTATCTCAGGGGTAGCGGTAGTGATGCTAGTGAGAGCGCCTAGCTGTTCATATATGGCGTCCAGCCTTGACAAAATTTCAGCATTGGCCGGCGGAGAGGAAGAAGTTGTGCGGCCAATGTGAAAGGTAGCATTACCGGTAGAGGTAGTGGCCGGAGACACGGCCGGAAGAGTGTTGGAGTGGAGGAGTGATGGAGTCGGAAGAGGAAGAGTCTTGGGTTGGTAAGGTGTTGGTAGAGGATGAGATGGTTTGAGGTGGAGGTGGATGTGGGGTTGGTGGTGAATCAAGTTCCATGTCAGTATCAGAATTGTCACTGACATGGGACGATTCGGGTAAGGGGTCGGTAGAGAACCAATAAGAGGGGGCAGGGTAGAAAGGGGATTTGGGTTTATGTAGGGTAGGTTGAGGCGGTTGTTGGTCAGGAGAGAAGAGCTCTGCTACTGAAGAAAGTTCAAAAAGGAACTTGGCAGCAGCAGAGTCTATTGGCTTTGGAGTTGGTTGAGGTGTGGTTGATGAAGTTGGTTGGGATTGGTGAGGTGAGGAAGGGGTAGATGGGTCAGGTGAGTAGTTGAAGGGTGAAGGAGGAGGAGGAGTGGGTGTTCGGGTTGGCTCCTCCTGTATATGAGGCTCCTCCTGAGGGATGGACTCCTCCGGAGGTGGTGAATTCCTCTGAGTAGATGACTCAGGAGGAATAGGTTGTTGGGTAGGTGTGGCGGTAGTTGGCTGGCTGGCCGTTGTTGGTTGGGCGTCGGTAGTTGGTTGGGTGGCGGTAGTTGGCAGTGCAGAAGCGGACCTCCTTCTATTTCCTTAAGCGGCTAAATAGGAGACTCATTTGCTTCATTGGTTGAGGCATGAATGTCTGGCGGTGGCTGGTCCTCTAAGGTTTTTCGAAGCCTTCGACGTTTAGGCTTAGGATTGGGTGCAGGAGAAGGTGGGGTTGGTCGTTTGGCTTGAGTAGAGGGCTGGGAAGAAGAGGTTTGAGGTGTTTGAGATGGCTAGGCTGGTGAAGGTTGTGCTGGTGAAGGTGCTGAAATAGGGTTGGCTGGACTCTTGTCCTTTTGGCCTTCCTTCATCTCTTTCGGATCCACTGCTTTCTGCTCTTGATGAAACTGCATCTATTGGCCTTGTCTTCTTGCCTTTGCCTTTACTGTTTGGCTCTCGGCATGCATACGCTCATCGGCCAAATCTTCGGCTTTTGATGGAGGGGCGTGGCCACTTGTTCGTCAAACTTTGCAAATGCCTTCTTGAAGGTTTGGC
>JABEVN020004682.1:0-11232 GCA_013146195.2 Codonopsis lanceolata | reverse complement strand
TTCATTCTCAAATGATCATAACTCACCAGTTTTCTTTAATGAGTTCCATGTTACATTCATCCGACTCCGGGATGAGAAATGGAGCTCGATATCGGCTAGGAGCGCTAATACGAGACCACATCCCACCAATGGCCAAATAGTGAGAGGGTACCAATGCGGCGATTCATAGCGAATGTTTCCAAGGCCATGAATCGTCCCATATCGCCGACAAAACGACCAAGACGCCACTGGACTCAAAATCAAGATGCTCAAGTAGATATTTACTTGTATCAACCAATAAAGACCAAGTTCATCACAAAAGGATTCATCAAAGTAAGTAGGTCATAATGCTCTACAAACCCAATATACTATGCACATAAATGTACACACTTAGCATGTTCAACTAACTTGTACGTTTAGTTCAAAACCACATATTGAGGTATTCATAAACCTCAAGTCATCACCAATTCAAGAATGGCATATAAGCCCAACAATTTACAAAATGAGGTCTACTATAGTCCTCTACTCAAGATTAAATCAAAGACTACTACTTAGTCTAAGAACCACCACACTTCAAGGCTTAGCATTTAGCCGCAGAGGCACACCGGACTTGGCAAAGTCCGCTCGTCATTTATAGTCGACATCCTCCAAACCCGTCTCAAAACATGACAAGACTACTACTGTAGTCCAAATCCATAGTACTTTCATATCCTCGCGACTAGATTCCTTATAGTGAATTCATCGAATAACCATTATTAAATAGTACTCGAGACCATGGTTTGGTCTCTAATACTCCGTGCTTTACAAGCACACTCTAATCAAGTTCCCAATGGGTCTCTATAACATGAGTGTCTCCATTGGACACAACAAGATACTCAGATGCGCACCAACATAAGCAAACGAGACCCGAACATCGTAGGGTCTCAATCAAAGGCTTGTTATCACATTATTGGCCTCACAATGACTCCGTTGAGTCTTAATTCTACATTCCGTTCTTTATGTGTTTCATAGCCCCACAATTAAACATTTCATTCATGTATATACTACAAAATCCCAAAGTTCATTCGGGCTTGATTCCCAAGCCTAACAACCCAAAAACTCATAGACATAGCCAACGAAACCCAAATGACGTAGGACTTCAACCCTAATTCGTTAACACAATATTGAGCCTATTATGACTCCGATGAGTCCAAATACTAAGTTTCATTCTTAACCCTTCCATCGACATCAATATTAACACCCAATCCAAATAACGACAATTTCTCCAATAATTCGGGCTTGACTATCAAACCCTAAAATTCAAAAAAAACCCAACATAACTCTATACCCATTTTAGAAATTCCATGTCTTCAATTAGATGGTCATACTCATACAACCTAGTGAGATCACACCTTCAAAGCCCCAAATTTTAGGCATACTTTCATAATAAACCAAATGGAATGTAAACATGATTTCTAGCATGTTCATAAACCTAGAAACACAAGATGAAGAGTAACTTTATGCTTCAACAATCATATAGGTTATCCTACATATGCTTTTGACAAGTCACATGCTCAAATCACAAGTTAAAATCACCCAAGGCAAGTATGTGTACCCATTGACCTCAAATAGCATAGAGTTTGTTTTCCTTAGGATCAATGGGTACAAAATCAAAAGAAGAAGAAGTAACTTACAAGTGTTCTTCAACAAAGAAAGCAAAGGAAGAAATCAATCGGTTGAAAGCGATCCTCTCGTCGAGCTCTACACTTCTTGTGGAGGAGGCTTGAGCAAATGAGTGAAGAATCAAGGAGGATGATGAAGATGTCTTCAAGAAGCCATGGGAGAGTTTGAGAGAGGATGAATCTCGTTTTTGGAGAGTGAAGGAGAGAAATGAAGGTCAAAATCTGATTATATGGCTTATATTGGTCTAGAATTTGAGTGGGACAAGTGTCACCACAATGTGGTGTCTTAAAATCTGATTTTGGGCTTAATTAATCCACTCAATCTCTCACTAATCCACTCCTAAAACTTATTAGAGATGTTAGGGTATAAGTGAGGAGGGTTAGGGAGGTTTAGAAAAGGTTTAGAATAGGTTTAGATAGGGGGTTTTAGTGTACAAGTCGTCCAATTCCGAAACAGGGCAAAAATCCCGAAACAACATCCTGGAGTTGAGGCGGGCGCCTCACTCCCTCCCATGCGGCCGCCTGGCCACTGCTCTGAACAAGGTTGCTCTCAGTATTTGAGGCGGGCGCCTCACTCCATGCGAGGCGGGCGCCTCGGCTCCTGAACCTTCAAAACTTGGTCTAAACTTGTCCTAAATGATCCCAAACTTATGGGCAACCATTCTAAGGTCTAACCCAACTCAAAACATGTCTAAATCACACCCGAACAACTCCTGAAACAACTCGGAGCGAAACCGGGAAGGGGTGCAACAACGTGCAACCGGAACGACGAATGAACTCGCAATCAAACGAGCAACGAAAGGAGACTTTTAAGGCAAGTCTAAGGGCTAATGAAGAAGCTTAAACACTTCTAGAAAGTTGAATAACAACTTAGGGAAATAATAATCCCAAAGGAGAGGCGATTACGCGACTCGATTCCCGAACTTCTGGCGATAGAGGCGAACGCTCTCCAAAACTTCCAAATCATCGATAGACGTAAGGAACACCTCCAACTTGAAGTCTAATGCATCTAACCATGTTAACAAACCATCTTAAAGAGGTCTAGGACCCAAACCGAGGTCACGAACACAAAACGCAAGCGAACCATCAATCGCGTCGCATTCCGACTATCGTCGAGGCACGACTTGTGACTTTCGCAAGTCAACGACTATATGGAGTCTCTTAATAATGTTTTGGTCTTAAAATGGTCTCTCAAACATATCTAGACCCTCTCGCAAACCAAACATACTGTCGACAAGGGAAGAAGTGCAAGTATAGCACGCAAACCGAGATAACGAAGGAGCGGGGCGTCACACTGCATTTTTCTTCGCAATCACCCAGGGCAGCAGCGAATAGTCGGAATCTCAGTCATTTGGATGTTTCAGGACGGTAGTGTGGATAATGAATAGGACATGGACACTTCTGGTGCTTCTTGTTCTGATGAGACTGAGCCTTTTCTCGTGCTTGCGAAGAGTATATGGGCCCCAGGCGGACATCGCATCTTGATGGACCACTTCGTGAAGCCGCAAGCGACGAAGGGAGATTTGGGGGGAAACAAGTGGGGGTATAGGCAAAAGTATATATGTTCAGGCATAATGCATAATGTAAATGTCTTAATAAAAATTCCTAAGTTGCACCTTGGGACCTATAATATTATACTAATGTGAGCTTCTGTTGTGGTTTTTCTCTTTCTTTTGTCAATCGAGCCTGTTGCATACTGAAGATTTGAGGTAGAATGCTGAGAATTCAAAGAGTGCTTTCTCTCCCCTTTTTCTCCTGATTTCCCTTTTTTTTTTCTCTTTTTTTTTCTGCTCTAGCTTTTGCCTAGGCTGCCTTTTCGGGTTTTCAACCTAGCGAGCCCTTATTTCTTCTTTTTGTTTTTTTTTCTTTTTATTTCGCTCTAACTTTTGCCTAGGCTGCCCTTTCGGGTTTTCAACCTAGCGAGCCCTTATTTCTCCTTTTATTGTTTTTTTTTATTTTTGCTCTAACTTTTGCCTAGGCCGCCCTTTCGGGTTTTCAACCTAGCGAGCTGGAGAGGGAAGCACTTGTCAGATAGGGTGGTTCAAGCATAATACCTTTTGAGCTCATTAAGATCAGGGGGATGAACAAGGTCTTTTCTTTCCTGGCTTGTGAGGAATGCGACATCTCCTAACCGGATTTCTTGGACAGTATACGGCACATCATGGAAGAGAGTTGTAGCAGCCCCTTGATAAGTAGCCCCAGCATTTTTTTTAGCCCAGACGGCATGACGTGATAGCAATAGGTCCCCCAAAAAGGGGTGGTGAATGAGGTCTTATCTTTCTCTGGGTCTCCTGCTGTCTTTGATTTGACTATAGCCCAACATGCCGTCGATGAAGGATCTGATTTTGTGAGTAGCAACGGCGTCTACCACAATATCAACATTGGGTAGAAAGAGGTCATCTTTGGGCAACACCTTGCTGAGGTCGCAGAAGTCTACCAGATCCAGACCTTCCTGTTGGGCTTGGGAACGGTCACTATGTGGGACAGCCCGATCGAATTTTTTCTTTTTCACCTTTTTTTTACCCGAATGAAGTTGTCGTGCGGCTGTTTCATGCTTTCTTTCTTTTCTCTTTTTTTTTTAACTTGTAGTGACCATTCCGGCTTGATGCGGCGGAGCTTTTGTCTGATTGGCTGAGCATCCGGACATGTGGGGATCCGGTGTTTGACTATGGCTGGGTCTACCCCTGACACATCTTCATAGGACTAGGTAAACATGTCCACGAACTCTTTGAGGAGATCCATGAGTGTTATCCTTTTCAGAACCTTGCAGGGAGTTACCGATTTTGTCTTCTTTGATTTCATTGTCCAGCCCCCAGATTGAGAGTGGGTCAGTCTTCAGTAGCTGTTGGTGAATGATGTTGTTCCTGGTACTCTATTGACTTTACAAGCTCAAGCAAATATATATATTTTTTCTTTTGGGTCCATTTCATTAAATGACTCATTATTATGATTATTTAATGTATCTTTTAATGTAGGTGCAACTAAGGAATAAGCAAAGACATTCATATTATCATTAATAGCAAACTGCACGGGGCTTATTACATTATTGAGGACCTGGGGTTTGAGATCCTCATTATTAGGGAGCGGATCGGTAGATGACCAATCCGTAAGGCTAGGGAATGGAATAGGGATAATATATTCGAAGTGGTCCACAAAATCTGCGAGCGTTAAAAGCGGGCCGGTCGTCGTATACTAGTTCTGCAGAGGCTTATTAGAAATAGACTCAAACTCGCCAGACTCAAAGCTTCGTAAGCTTCGTCGCACCTCCGCCTACCTCGCCTATCATACCCAGGAAGTTTTCATCAACCTCAATCATGTTGATTTGAGGTAGAGGGTTATTGACTATATTTGGTCTGGGAGGAGGTTTTTCAATCACCTTATCATCTATCAAATCCTGGATAGCATTTTTGAGCGTGTAGCATCTGTCGGTGAGGTGACCACTGTGACGATGATACTCACAGTACTGAGCATGGTTCCATGTGTCAGGCAGGGGGTTTGGAGGCCGGTAGTTTTCCAAAGGCTTCAATACTCCTTGAGCCATTAGCCCCCGCAGGATCACTGACTGAGAGGCTTGCAGTTCATCATAATGCCGGTTTTGATTTCTGAAATTTCTGTTTGGGCCATGATTCCCTCCTACTGTGTTGACAGTCCTGTCTGCTCCATAAGACCATGGAACAGTATCATAATTTTGGGTAGGAGAAGTGGCTGATGCATTTCCTACCATATTGACGGTTGGTGAGGGTGTGGCTGCAGTTGTCTTCCCTTTAGAGTAACGGAAAGAGCCAGAGACGTATTGACTTGTAATTGCCCCGTTCGTATATCTTCATCAATACGGGCTCCTATCTCTGCTATTTCTTTAAAGTTGCCGTAAGGGAGATACCGCATGTGTTCCAGGTAAATGGGCTGGAGGTTTTTGATGAACATTCGGCATGACTCTCGGACGGATGCATCAAAGGTCGAGCCAACTTTCTTTTCCACGACGAACTTCGGCACATGTTTTTTTTCCTTAGGTGCATGACTCGAGGTCTCTTTTATTTTCAGGGTCGGTGTTGTCTTTGTACCTTTCAAGGAACTCCTCGGCTATCCGGTCCCAGGTATTCAGAGTGCTGCTGTCTGACAACATCAGCCATTGCTTGGCAACCCCTACCAGGGTGAGGTGAAAATTGGGAAGCCATGGCTTCAAAGCTAGCTCCCTTGATTGCATACCAGTGGAATAGGATTTTAGATGGGATATAGGGCATCCAGTCCCATCAAACTTTTCTATGTCGGGCATTTTGAATTTTGAAGGCAGCATTGCTGAAGGTTGTAATGTCAGTGCCCGCGTAGAAAATTCCCCTTTGTTGAGAAGTTTGAGCATCATGGTTTTCATGTTTTCCATGTCGGCCTCCATTTTGGTGGCTGGGGGAGTTGGTTTTAGGTATATGCTGGCAAGATTTGGGAAAGCTGGGTTAATTTCAGGCTATGGTGTTGGGTATGGATTTTGAGCAGGGTATGGATCTTGAGTCGGATTTTGAGCTAGGTATGGGTTTTTGGTTGGATATGGATTTTGGGCAGTATAGGCATTCTGGGCTGGATATGGGTTTTGGGCTGGATAGGGATTTTGGGCAGTATAGGCATTCTGGGCTGGATAGAGATTCTGGGCTGGTGGATTTTGGGCTGGTGGATTGTTGACAGAGTACGGGTTTTGAGCTGGTGGGTTATTGGCAGTATATGGATTTTGGGTAGTGTAGGCCGGTGGATTTTGGATGTTTCCGGCTGGATGGCTAGGATCGTCAGGAGGTAAGTAGGTAGTAACTTGGCCTGACGGGTTATAGCTTTGGGGATCCATATGTGGGCTGTCCTGGAGTGGGTTGTTTATGGGAAAAGGGAGGTCATTTGGACTCTGGGGAATGTTGGTGTTTGGGACAGGATATGGAGGATATGGTGGGTAAGGGTAGACATTTGGGTAGTAAGGAGTTGGTGGAGGGTTAGGATTTGGAGTGATGATAGTGTTTGGTGGGTTAGTGTTTGGTTGAGTGTTTGGGTTTGGAGGCATATGTGATGTTGATGCTTCCTGGGGAACTGTAGGGGAAGAAATTACCTCACCACTGGATTTCAAACTTTGCACCAAATTAGCCATTTGGCTCATTATTCGGTCAGCCTGTGCACCCAAATTCTGGTCTAGCCACTGCTGCATTGCTGGAGTCGGAGCATATCCTGGAGCCCCTGTATCTGTACCCATAGCGGACTGTTCACTTTCTGCTGCCATACTGTCTGGATCTGTACCCTCTGAACTATTTCTACCCTGATCTGATATGTTTCTGATACCCTCTGATATGATCTCTGTACTTGATTCTCATATCAATCGGCGATCTTGTCTGCCTTTCCAAATTCGGGCCGGGTTTACGGGAAAATGGGCTGGTATCGAAGAAATTTGGTGAAGGCTTTTACGGGCTTAGAGATGCAGCGTGCCTTTATTAGTATATTTTATTATTATTTATTATCCATACAAAATGACCGGATAAACACCTGCTTAATTTTGACAGTCTCAGGACTTTCTTGGAACAGTGGATTCCAGAGTATAGGACCAACGTATTCCATCTGCCTTTCGACTCCCCGAGATCGGACTGATCCCAGGCGAAGAGCCTATACTCTTTCCGGGATCCACCATTCGAAATGAACTAGGTCGAGCATTTGAAAATAATAAGTCAGTCCCAGTGTATATATTTTTTTTGACATTTTTTGCATTTTTTACTTGCATTTTTTTTTTTACTTTTTTTTTTTGACATTTTTTTGGTTGACCCACAAGGGCTGACCCACATAAAAAACCGGTCGGTCATTGAAGTGTCTTGAAAGTCTATATGCAAATCTAACGTTGGTTTATGCAGGGGGTAGGCTTGGTCATGGTGTAGGGTAGCAGTTCGGAATATATTTATATGCATGTGCGCGTGTGTGCGGTATCTAAAAAGCAAAAAAAGAGTTTTTTTTTTTTTTTCAGAATTAGAGAATAGAAATTAAAAACAGATATAGCCTGTCTTGTTGTTATTTGTGGATTTTCTCGGCTTTTTAGCTTAAGCGCGAGCAAGCAAGTATACCATCTAGAAATAGAAAGAAAAGTGGGGAATCTATTTATTTTTAGAAAATGGGTCCTAATCCCCAAAATAAAATGACAGAATGAATGCATATATATACATATGTATATTGTAAAATGGAAATAAAGCAGGAAATAATAATATAAAGGTGAAAATGAAAAGATTTTGAAAATAAAGCCCGGCCGTTTGTTGTCTTTGCTCGGAAATAAAAGAAACATTACATATATATTATATATAAATATATATATATATATATATATAATATATATATATATATATATATATATATATACTTTTTTTTATTTTTTTTTGAAAAAATACGAATATTTCCAAGTATATCCGTAACAGTATTTGAAATGAAACTGTTGCAAGATGGAGGATCATATCCACAAATATAGACACGGATGTTAAAGGAGCATAATATTAGGCATTTTTAAATTAATATAACAAGCATACTTTAGCCGAAACAAAAGAAAAAAAGTTTTGTTTAATGAGTCTAGCCCTCCATTTTTATTCATTAAAATAAAACGATCTCCCAGCCAGTCGCCCTTGTGGGTTCAGGAAAATGCTCCAGCGCCTTGCGCCTTGGATAGGGGTGCGGCGTCGGTCGGATGCGGTGACATCCATTTGCTCCGTTCCGGCCTCCCTTGTTTAGGGAGATCGAAATCAAAAGTGCGGGAGGAGTCTTTGTCGAATAGCGTTGGAATGCGCCTCGGTTGCCTTTAGTGGATTTTTTATCCAATATGGGAGCTTTGGATTTTCTATGTCAAGTTATCCCTTGTTTAGGGGATACCGGGATATAGGAAAACATCACCTTTCCATTCCCATCCTCCCTTGTTTAGGGAGAGCATTGAAAGTGCAAAGAAAGATGTTGCGGCGCCCCCACTATGGATTTTATGAAAATAGCCTTATGGCCTATTTCGGATCACTATGAGTGCTTTGGGTTTTCTACGTCAAGTTATCCCTTGTTTAGGGGATACGGGACATAGGAATACATCACCTTTCCATTCCCATTCTCCCTTGTTTAGGGAGAAGCGAAAGTGCAAAGAAAGATGTTGCGAGGCCCCACTAGATCCAAAATGTTTTTAGAGTCGCCATCTTTATTTTAAGGCAAAAATAAAGCAAAACGAGAAAAAAAAACCCGAGAGATGAAAAAACGGGTTCGGAGGCTAAGTTACGAGTTGGGAAGGTGCTAGGCACCCAACTCGCCCTTCGATCTCAAAAGCGGTTTTTGGCTAAAGTATGCTTTTTGTTATATTTATTAAGCGGATAAATAAAGCATTAACTTCCTACAAATACATCCGTTACATCTATATTATTTACGGACTTGAAGCAGGACTCTTTTGCAAACAATTACAAATATACTTGGAAATATTTGGCCATAATGTGACTACATTTAGTATTATTTCCTAACAAAATCCGCAGCATAACTGCTTATATATTGATATTGAACGGACCGGAAATAATACCATTACAAATAAAGACTTTATTGAATAAATGAAGTAAATAAATACAAACTTATCTAAAAACATTTTGCCATAATAACGGCTACATTTAGTACTATTTCCTAATTAAATCAGGGGCGACTATTTAGCTGCTTAAATGGCTACATTGGGCCGGGACTGAAAATAATACTATTACATGGAAATGAAAAACTTAACAATAAAACTTACAAGCGGCGTAGGGGTGTGCTCGCTCGTCCCTCGGGGAGAGAGTCTTTTTTTCAGTCGGTTGAAGTTGTGTGTTGTGTGAATTTAGGCGGCGTGGCTGCTCACGAAAGTTACTTTTCGGCCTCGGGATCGGGCGGGGGTGCTGTTATTTTGGTTGTTTGTTTGGTGGAAAAAGGCTGAATTTGGGCGGAGTAACGACTTACTCTTGGCTATTTCGGCCTTCCTTTAAATCAGGCGAGCAAGCTGCTCTATCCACGATTTTTGGGCCAGGGAAAAGGGTGGATACCTAGGTGGGGGGCTAAGGTACACTTCTAGGTTGGATTTGTGTTTAGGCGGAGGTTTGGCGGGGTTTCGAGGCTTTGTGGGTGATCTCTCGGTATTTATTTCTTCAGTAATAACGAGGGGGCAGTGAGAAATTTTCACGGTGAAGAAGGTGTCTTGAATGAAGAGCGGATGCCTCTATTTATAGGAGGAGGGCTGGGACATCGGCGGAATTTTGAGATTTCATCACCAGCGTCCATCGATCAGTGTCTGGCCGTGACTGAGCAATTGCTACGGCAAGGGTGTGAGTGAGCGATTAGGCGAGAGTTGGGTTTGGCGCCAGCCCAAACCTTTAGGCAAGCCTAAACCTCAAACATTGCTCATTTTTGACACTTTGGTCCTACTGGGTTGTCCTTTTGTGCATCTGCTTTGTCCTTTTGCAATTTTGACCTATAACTTGACATTTGTTAATGTTTTAGGTCTTGATATTTTATGTCATGTCACATTTGAGGTGCGAAATTGGGGTGTCTGAGCCCCTCAGCGATGGAGTCTGACTAACGGTAACACTAAGTAGGCGAACATCGTTGATTAGAATAGACTCTCAATTTCGTTTCTTTTCAAAGCGAGGGAAAATATGCGGCGGTAGCAGTTATAATGCAGCAATTTATCAAACCTCCATATCCTAACATTTAGTCGATTATAGCGAGGTTATCGTAGTTTTTAGCGGAATCGCAAATTGAATGCTCGATGGTCGGACCTACTAATGTAAGAACGCCTCGTATCCTTAATAAAAGGAATCAGACCAAGCGTAGTTCGGCCTAAGCGAAACAAACAACCGATTGAAGAAGAAAAGATTTTCATGTTTTTTGAAAAGTCGTATAGGTCATAGCCGGGTTGTCAAATACGGTATGAAGATTTTTGTGTATTTTGAAAACCATATTTCAACCGGTCTATATCCGCCGTGGAAATATGTTAAGAGATCAATCTCAAAATTGTCAATGTCTGGCTGCCATATCTCCGATTCAAACACAATAAGACCTTGATTTTCGAAAGCGTACTCGGCCAGATCAATACACGTCATCGAATCGATAAAGAATTTTCTTCAAATTTTTAAAGCCGTATCAATTGACCGACCTGTTGGACACGATAAAAATTTTCTTTTCTTTTTTTTTTGTTTTCAATATTCCTCTTTTTTCTTTTTTTTTTTGAAAACAAAAAACCATTTGAAAAAAGATTTTTCTTTTATTTTTACGAGGCAAAATAAATCTTTCCCTTGTTGCTTTTGACCCGGCTACTGTGATTCGGTGATTTGGTATTCTAGCAAAAATACTATTGGGGAATTTTATTCTCTTTTTTTTTTTTTTTTTTATTGTTGTGACGGTCGGGCCTACCAAAGTAAGGTTGCCTACGTATCCATTCGGAATCGGACCATCCTCTTGCAGGGAGAGAGAACTTTTGTCTTGTTCTTTTTTTCTTCTTTTCTTTGATTTGATGATTTTTTTTTTTTTTTTCAAGAAGAGACTTACCTTTAAAGCTGATTTCGACTTGTTTAATGCAGCGGCTAACTTGTTGGGGATGTGAGCTTGCTTA
>JABEVN020004681.1:0-11240 GCA_013146195.2 Codonopsis lanceolata | reverse complement strand
ATTTTTTTTAATTTTAATAAATTTTAAAATAAACTAACTACTAAAACTAATAAAAAGAAAATAAAAACCAAATTAACTGAAAACAGTTAAACGGCTCTTCTCAAAAAATATAATCATTTAGACGCAAGATAATTTCCACCCCCAACTTAAATTTCACATTGTCCCCAATGTGAATCAAATATAAAACAAGGTAAGAAATGTCATCAAACCAAGCATGACAATTCTCAATTTTCAAATAGGGACATATTGCCTCCACCCCACAAGTATACATACCAATTATCAAGCACTCCTTTGAGTTATCTCATAAATTCAATTCTCCAAAATTTTCTATGGCAAAACCCATATTTCAACAGCAATTATAATGCCACAAAATTTATTGCCCAAGCATAGACAAATTTAGCATTACAAAGCGTCATCGGCTATTAACAAAAGCACGGCATGAGCGAAAGAAAATATAAAATCTGCACTTTCCAATTCACTCTATTCAAAAATTGTTATTGGGAGCACACGTACAAACAACCATTTTACTCTCCTCAAACTTTGGACAGAAACAGGTCCCAAAAGATTTTGAAAATTTTTTAGTCACAATTAACTTCCTAGAACCAACATGATGACAAACACACCACACCACAATTAATTTGCACGATATCACCAATTGAATGAAATATAACAAGAGTACACTTTTCTTAACAAATTTCCAGTAAGATACTCTCCAACATCAGAAATAACCCAACAAAATATAACACAAATTCGTAAGTTCACACAGATGTGACTCTAAATCACTTGAACAGTTGAAGAATGAGTGAATTTTTTTTTTTTTTCATACAACCCGAAAAACAAGCGAGAACGATTTATAGCATGAACATGCAAGCCACCGATTTTCTAGGAACAATAATCGAGAAAATTCAACAATTAAATCTAAAAATTGGATAGATCTTACTTGAATTCGCGAAGAAGATTTCAAATTCAAGCACCCGACCAATTCGACTGGAGTTGATCTTGCTTCGAGACGAGCTTGTGAAGGGGCCGACAAGCCAAGTTGCTTGCTGGGAGTTCTTGCGAAGCTTGGGGCTCGCAATGAGGTGCTTGCCGATCGGTTGAAGGAGGCTTCGGGCCGGATACGAAGCTTCACCCCGGCCGACCGTGGGGCAGAGGATGGGAGATGAGGTAGGATGTTTATAAATCAACTGGAAGGGAAGGGATGGCCGGTCTGTTGATGAAGATAGAGGTGTCAGCCGATTGATGGTGGGAGGGAGGCCGGAATCTGGTCGGAGGCAGCTTGTTGGTTGAAGATGGAGGGATTGACGGAGGAGATGTAGGTAGCGAGAGATGGAGGGAGCCGTGGCGATTTGAAAAAAGGGGAAGTTTGCGGTGTGGAGGATTGGGCGGTAGAGCGCGGTGGGTGGTTGGATTGGAGGCGAAGGTGTGGAGATGGCGATGCCATGGAGATTCGCCGGAGATGAACCGGTAGAGATTCTTTGGGTTTAAGGAATGGGCGGCGGGGCCCGATGAAGATGAAGGTTGGGGTTGAGAGATGGGAGGTTTGGCGGTGGAGATAGATTTGAAGAAGACGGCGGCCTTGAGCATGAGCGAGGATGGAGATAGATGAGGAGATGAACGGGGAATAGAGAGAAAGTATCCCTGCGGCCGCCTTTTCTTTTCCCTTTTCTTTAATTTCTTTTTTTAATTGAACCATGAACTCCTTCCTTCCACTAACTTTCGTCCACCTTTGTTTGCAAGGTGAAGGGAGCCTTGCGACCGCAAGGTAATTTCGCTTAAGTCCCCGAATTTTTATTATTTCTTGAATCGTAGGAAGCGCTTTATTAATTTCAATTGAACCCATAAATTAAATCTTTTTGAGCAGCCTTCAACCTGTTTAAACTAAAACAAAAAAAATCTACAAAACTAAAAATAAAATTAGTGCATATAAATACATAAAAATAAATAAAATCTTTTTGTGAGGGTGACACTATTAACACTCCCCTATAAACCCACAAACTCAGGGAGACTCTAACGAGTGACTCAAAAAGCAACAACATAAATACAAAGAGATAAAGGTTAGAAATTGTTCTAAGTTATAGTCGTTAGCTTGACTTAAATCCTTCCTTTTCGCTAAGAAGGTATCGCCGGATCACTTAGGAATGCACACATTTTTGGTCCATAAAATCCACCACTCATGTAATGTCTTAATTTTAGTCCATTAAAACCAAACACTTTCTTGGTAAAATTTTCTTCTTTCGATGGCCATTTAATTGATTTGGGGACGGGTAATTTCACACCTAAATCTTCTAATGTAATTCTATCCGGAATTTCCACCACTTTTTCATTACAACTACATTGCCCATGCATATCTAAAATAGGTTCTTGATTCTCTTCAAGAAAATATGAAGAAGGCGTCCCTAACTCCACATAAGTGCCTAGCGGAGAATCAATTGGATGGCAATTTTCAATGTCAATCTCGAAATTTCTTCGAGTTCTTGATAACAATGAGGTGATACGTCATTTTGTGGAAAATCTTGGGATTCTAAAATCAACTCATCATCTTTTTCAATCGGCTCCTCTACTACTATTAATTCTTTTTCCTCAATATTTGTTTTTCCTTTATCCATTTCTATATTACATTCCCCCTTAGAGACTTCCATGAATATCTCATCATCTTTAGGAATCAACTCTTTCTCTCGCACTTCTAATTCTACTTTTTCATCTTTTTCTTGATTATTTTCACTTTTATCTTTTTCAACTTCTTTATCAGAATTATCTACTTTATCAGGCATATCAGAAGGTTGAATATGATTACTTACCTCTTCTCTTTCTTCGTTAACTTTTGCAAATCGATTCTTTAAATTTTCTATCTCTTCTAGCAAATATTTCATAAGGGTAGCTTGACCTTTACTTGCTCCTTCTGACTTTGGAACTTCTTCATCTAAAGGTATTGGGTCATTTAATTGATATTGTTTCTTTAGCTCATTTAAGCACCCCTTTTCAAATTTTGCCAAAAACTTAGAGTTTTGTTCTAGTTCTTGCATTTTAAGGTAAGACGAATAAGAATAAGGTTCATTAACAATTGAAGCTTTCTGGATTGCATATTGGGTTTTGCGAGTTTTAATTAGTTCTTCCATATATGCAATATCTTCTGACACACTAGGATCACTAGGCGAAGAAAAAGAGGGTTGATGACAATAAGAAGGAGACTCATTATGATAATTATGCGAGGAGAAAGATGATTGATGACAATAAGTAGGAGACTCATTATAAAAGGGCGGATTATAATAGGGTGGCTCATTATAGTTATTATGATATGGCGGAAAAGATGGATGATTGTGATAATCCCTTTCATAACTATTAGGAAAAGATGATTGATTTATTCTAGCATTTCGGTAGGCATATTCATTTGTGGCTCTCATAGGTGCGTAATTTTCCATACCCCAATGATAATTATTGTACGCCATAATTTTATTTTTTTAAGAGTTTTTTTTTTTTTGTAATTTTTGGAAATTTTTTTTTTGATTTTCGGAATTAATATATATTTTTTATTTTTTTAAGATTTTTTTTAAAAAAACGAAAATAATAAAAGAAAAGCTAAATTAACTAAATCAAAATAACAAATCCCCGGCAACGGCGCCAAAAACTTGATCGATGTTTTATTTTATCTATTTCCTTGCAAGTGTACAAGACTATTATAGAATAGTATTGGAAGCAAGGGTCGAACCACAGAGATTTGGATTTGATTATAGTAAATTTAACTAATCTATTAAAATAAAACAATTAATAACTAATGGGGTTTTTGGTTTTTATAAATTAATTTAACTAGAAAGCAATAAAATAATCTAACTAACAAAGCATGATAAATATGAGATAAATCAAAGATTTGTAAATTGACTAGGAATTAGGATTCACTTGTATCTATTCTATTGTTTAATTCAAAATAATTATCATTCAATTTCTTGGGTTCGTTCACTAAAAATAGATATGAATCGTTGAACAATTGGTTCACCTCCATCCCATAAAATTCACCCATTCCATATCCTAAGCACAAGAACGTAATCTAGGCTGTCACCTAGATTTATGATCTATCTGTCACCTAGATCATGTAAGAACACGGTCCTAACTTATCACTTTCGTGCATCGATAGGTCCAATTTATTGTGTTGGTGAGCCGATTATGCGACATATGCACTTGGTCATGCAGGTATCCGCACCTCTAGGCCTTTATTATTTGCGATTACATTCATTTGTTCAAAGCGAAATAATAAAGGGATTGATAAACACCACAATCAACAAGAATTAAATGAATAAGAATTAATATAAAACAATAGATTTGATACAAGTTACCTCCAATTCCTAGATTATGGAGTTAGCTCTCCATAATTGAAAATACAAAACCTTGAACCATTCTTGGAGAATCTTTCTTCATAGACAAAGAAAAATAATATAGAACTTCTCTCCTCCTTTTTTTTTCCTAACTAAAGGGATCTATTTATACATAATTAATCCTACATCAAGGAGGAAAAGGAGATACAATATAATTACAACACTAAAAAGAATTAAACTAGGACTTTACGTTTCCCAATGCAATTGAATCACAAAGTGGGCGGCTGATTTTTTTGTGCTGGAAATCTGATTTTCAGCTTTTGGTCTTCAAGTTTCCAGCTTTTGCAGTTTGGTCCCTGAAGTTTTTCAATTCAGCATAAAGTGCCTATATTTTGCACAATTATTCCAAAAGTCTCTGAAACTATAAAACAACACTAAAACACATATTAGACAACAAAAACCTCGAGAAATAGCATAATTTAAGTCGGAATAATACCCAATAACTGCGTATAAAATACAGTCATCAGCGTCCGTGCGGATGCGGTGACATCCACTGCTCCCGTTCCAGCCTCCCTTGTTTAGGGGAGGACGGAATCAAAAGTCTTGAGGAGGAGTCTTTGGCTCGAGAATAAGCGTTGGAATGCGCCTCGGTTGCCTTTAGTGGATTTTTGATCCAATATGGGAGCTTTGGATTTTCTATGTCAAGTTATCCCTTTTTTAGGGGTTACCAGGATATAGGAAAACATCACCTTTCCATTCACATCCTCCCTTGTTTAGGGGAGAACGTGAAAGTGCAAAGAAAGATGTTGCAGCGAACCTACTATGGATTTTATGAAAATAACCTTATGGCCTATTTCGGATCGCTATGAGTGCTTTGAGTTTTCTACGTCAAGTTATCTCTTGTTTAGGGGATACCAGGACATAGGAATACATCACCTTTCCATTCTCATTCTCCCTTTTTTAGGGGAGAAGCATTGAAAGTGCAAAGAAAGATGTTGCGAGGCCCCACTGGATCCAAAATGTTTTTAGAGTCGCCATCTTTATTTTAAGGCAAAAATAAAACAAAACCAGAAAAAGAAAACCAGAGATAGAGAAAACGGGTTCAGAGGCTAAGTTACGAGTTGGGAAGGTGCTAGGCACCCAACTCGCTCTTTCGGTCTCAAAACGATTTTTGGCTAAAGTATGCTTTTTGTTATATTTATTTAAACAGATAAATAAAGCATTAATTGCCTACAAATACATCAATTACATCTATATTATTTACGGACTTGCAACAGTCTCTTTTACAAACAATTACAAATATACTTGGAAATATTTCGCCATAGTAACGGCTACATTTAGTATTATTTCCTAAATAAATCCGGGCAGCATAACTGCTTATACATTGATATTGAACCGGACCGAAAATAATACATTTACAAATAAAGACTTTAATGAATACATAGAGTAAATAATTACAAATCTATCTAAAAACATTTTGCCATAATAACGGCTACATTTAGAACTATTTCCTAATTAAATCCGGGCAGCACAACTGCTTATATGACTACATTGGGCCGGACTGGAAATAATACTATTACATGACAAATGAAAGACTTTAAAAGTATAACTTACAGACAACGAAAGGGTGTGCTCGCTCTGTCCCTCGGGGAGAGAGAGTCTTTTTTTTTAAAGTTGTGTGTTTGTGTGTTGTGTGAATTTGGGCAGCGTGACTGCTCTGAAAGTTACTTTTCAGCCTCAGGATCGGGGCAGGGTAACTGTTTGTGTTTGGTTGTTTGATTGACTGGAAGTAGGCTGAAATCGGACAGAGTAACGACTTACTACTGGCGAATTGGCCTTTTAAATCGGGCAGAGCAACTGCTCTTTCCACGATTTTTGGACCGGGGAAATAGGGTAGATACCTAGCTGGGGGGCTAAGGTACACTTCTATCGGTTGGTTTTGTGTTTGGAGGAAGTTTGGCTGAGTTTCGAGGCTTTGGAGGTGATCTCTCACTATCTCACACCGCTCTCTAATTCTCCAGCGTAACGTTAACGCGGAGAAGCTTTACGGATGAAAGTGTGCTAAAAATGATCGATTGAAGCCTCTATTTATAGGATGAATCAGGGACACGACAGGAATTAAAATTCCTTCACTGCGCTCCGTTTGATTGTACACTGCGTTGAATAAGTTGCATTTTACGGCAAAACTTTGGATGAACAGTGCACAGAGAAACAAGATTGGGCGCCACCCTCATTGGTTTTGGGCGCCCTGCCCAATTTGGTGGGTAGCCACGCCCATTTCCTTCTTCGTGCATCAAACAAGTGTACACTGCGCTGGAAAAATTGTGAATTACGACAAATTTTTGGATGAACAGTGGCTGGGAAAGAGAATTGGGCGCCACCCCTATTAGATTTGGGCGCCATGCCCAAATTAATGGGTAGCCACGCCCAAAACTCAAACTTGGTCCTTTTTTAGCACTTAGGTCCCTACAATTTGTCCTTTTGCGCATCCTGCTTTGTCCTTTTGCTTTTGACCTTGTAACTTGACATTTGTTAATGTTTTAACAGGTCTTAATATTTTATGTCATGTCACATACCAGGGGTACGAAATTGGGGTGTCTACAGAGCCCCTCAACGATGGAGTCTACGGGTAACCCCGCGGCTTGCGAGTAGATGAACATCGTTGATTAGAATAGACTCTCAATTTCGTTTCATTTCAAAACGAGGGAGAAATATGCAGTAGGTAGCAGTTATAATGCAACAATTTATCAAACCTCCATATCCTAGACATTTTTAGTCAGTTATAGCAGGTTATCGTAGTTTTTAAGCAGATATGCAAATTAAATGCTCTGATGGTCGGACCTACTAATGTAGGCTGCCTACGTATCCCTTAATAAAAGGAATCAGACTAAACGTAGTTCGGCCTAAGCCGAAACAAACAACCAATTGAAGAAAAGATTCTCATGTTTTTCGAAAATTCGTATTCTTCCGGTCCGAAACCGTTGTCAAATACGGTATGAAGATTTTTGTGTATTTCGAAAACCATATTTCAACCGGTCAATACCCGATTTGAAATATGTTAAGAGATCGATCTCAAAATTGTGTCAGGCTGGTCAATACCTTGCTTCCAAACACAATAAGAGGACCTTGATTTTCGGCGTACTCGACCGATCAATACCAGACATCGAATACGACAAAGAACGTTCTTCAAATTTTTCAAAAACTGCATCCAACTGATCAAAAATCTGCTGGACACGATAAAGAATTTTCTTTTCTTCTTCCTTCTCTTTTTTTTTTCTTTTGAATATTCCTCTTTTTTTCTTTTTTTTTTTTGAAACAAAAACCCTTTTGAAAAAGATTTCTCTTTTATTTCTGAAAGCAGGATAAGAAAATCTTACCTTCCTTACCTTTCTTACCTGTTAGCTTTTGACTGCTGTTGTTGGTTCAGCTGATTTGACTATTTCTGCGGTTCTGATCTTTCCATGCTGGAGATTTCCTTCTTTCTCTTCTTTTTTTTCTTTCATTTTTTCATCTTTTTTTTTGTTTGATTTCCCTTTTTTTTTCTGTTTGATTTCCCTCTTTTTTTTCTGTTTGTTTGTTTTTTCTCTTCTTTTTTTTTTCTTTTTATTTCTTCATGACTTTATTATTCTCTGATTCTTTTTTTTTCCTTTCTTTGATTGACTTTTTTTTTATTTCAAAAGGAAAAGGAACTTACCTTTGCCGCTGAGTTTTCTGAGTTTTCTGCTTGTCTGTCAGCTGACTTGCTGGAGCCATGAGCTTTCCTTTGCTTCTTGGGTGAAAGGTCATCGAATGTGGTTAACAAAATTGCTTTTGTTAACTTTCTGTTAAGTCTTAGGGACCACTTTGCAGCTTTGAAATTTGGAGGACTTAAGTGCTGATCTTTGAACTGTTTGGAGGGAAAAGTGAAAGTTTAACTTTTCCTCCTTTCTTCTTCACTTACGGGAGAGGAAATTTCATTTCCTTTTCTCTGCATACCTTCGGTTCCTTCCATAGCCGACGAGGTAAGTTTTCTATTTTTTTCATTTTCTCTCATTTTCTCAATTTTCTTCCGCCAAAATTTTTGTTTTTCTGCGCAGATGGCTTCTTCCTCTAGATCTAGGAAAGGAAAAGCACCAATGGACCCGGAATCTGGCAAGGAAAATAAATAACTTCCTCCTTTGGTTCGGAACCATGTCGGCTATTATTATTCGAAACATGACTAGGGCAATCTGGTGCGAGATTGGTACAAACATATCTCGAATCTTCCTGATCCCAATGTAAGTATAACTTTCTTCCACCCATTTGGTTAATTTTTCAGATCTGCTCATTTTCTGTGCTGTTTTGGACTTTTTGAGCATATATATGCTGCTTATGATATTTATACATGCAATTTATGGACTAGAATGATGCAATTTTGGTAATAATGCATGAAATTTGGACAATTTATTTTTGCGATGCCCAAATTGAACTAGTAGTTACTATTTGATCCTACTATGCATGATTTATAATGTTAATGCAATTAAGGCTATATGATGCATGTTTTAGCTCTAAAAATATTTTTACATGATATATATTCACAGGATGGAATTTTCAGAATGAAATGCAAATTTTTCTGGATACATTTTTCGGATACATTTTCGGATATATACAAGACAAAAAAGATATATTTTATGCACCAGAATTTATTTTTTATGCATAATGATGCTGTAGGGATATAAGAAATGCCCAGAAGATATTATTTTTCCATGACAGATGGCATTTTTATTTTCTTTTTCGCGCATTCCCAATACTGCTTATTAAATGATAAATGCAAATTATGGATGCATGGACTACTTTATTTAATGCAAATGCGATGTTGAATATACATGAGATGCTTTTTTTTTTTTTTTTTGATGTGAATGCATGGTTTATTTATTTATATGTGAAAAGAAAAATGTGACATGTATATTTAAATGCAAAGTATATATATACATTTGTTTGCTTCCTTTTTTTTTTTCTTTTTTCTTTTTATGCTAACATGCATATTTATGTGCAAAGTATATTCGTATATTATTATTATGATACTTAAAATGATAACATGTATTTCTATGTACAAAGACAAATTTTTAATGTACAAAAATATACATATTTATTTTTTTCTTTTTTTTTTGAAAAATTTAATGTATTAGATATGTAAGGAGAAAGGGTTTGTGAGAGACTTACCTTTATTTTCCTCCCTTTTTTTTTTTTTTTTTTTTTTCGGGAGCAATGTTTGGACAAAGCCAGAGCCACTTGTGCCAGAGTATCTGATATATACCATTCGATGCCTCTGGCAGCCCAGCTTCTAGTGGAGGGGACAGACTTGGGAGATTTCATGCGGGCCTTTACTCCCTTCCGCAGTTATAGAACCATCTTTGATGTGTTGCGAAATTTCTGGTGGGATACCACCCACACTTTTCACCTTAGCTGGGGAGAGATCACCATGACTCCCTGCGACTTTGCTGCTATTACCGGTATTTCCACCAGCATTGGGGAGACTCTGGCACCTGATTATACCCTTCGTGGTCGTCATGACGAGGTGGAGGATCTCTTGGGGTTTGTGCCAGAGTTTAAAACAGCTGATGAGGTGACCATTCACATCGTGAAGAAGTGGCTTCTAGAAAATGCTGGGCAGGTTGACGCCACAGATAGCGTTGCTGTGACTCGTCTTGCCCGGACATTTTTATTCTTTTTTCTTGGGACTTCTCTTTTTGCTAATGCATCCACTACCCTGAGGGTCTCTTTCTTTGAGGGTGCCTTGAAACTGGACCATGTGGTTAACTATAGTAGGGCGGGGGTTTGAGCTTTATTCTGGATAGGTGAGTCGGAATGACTCAAAGGTTATGACCGGTTTTGCCCCTGCCTGGGAGGTATATTTTTTCTTTTCTTTTATCAGCATATATATATTTTTTCACATATTTTTTTTTTGACTTTTACCTTTCTGTTTTTTTTCCAGGTGTGGGCTTACTCTGTGTTTGACTTTGTACCGGGCCCACTGCGCAACGATGTTCTTGGACCACCTTACTTGGTCAAATTTGTGAATGAAAATCGGAAGAAAAAGGACACTAGAGGCAATTATATTGAGTCATTTGGGCTGCCAGGGGCGAGTTCGACCTCGCCAGGGTGGTGACTTTGTTTCCTTGGCGAATCTGGTAGGGCCGATCGAGGTTACCTGCTATTGAGTCGTTGCGGATTTTGATGGTATCGATCATGTGCGATTCCTTGTACATGGGTGGCGGGTCAACCAATCGGCATGTTCCGTTCGATAGCCCGGTGGCACTCTCCACTCCTCCAGAATGTGATCGATCCAGTATTGTACCAAACCGGCTTCAGATTTGGCCAAATATCAGATGCACGCGCTGATTTCCGGTGATAGCCTATGAAGACTTTTGAGGACAATGCTCCTCCTCCTCCTCCTCTGTGATTGGGAGGCGTGCATCATTGATGGTGCTTGGGCGGATCTTCTCATTCATTTTTGGATGCATGGCTCGAGTTTTCCATGCTGACGATGCCTTTTCATCCTTCCCATACGGCGAGATGGTAGGCTTGTAAGAGGTTCTTCGGATGTGGAGATTCTGAGGAATACCGTGTCTCCCACGATCGAGGCCACGGTATATTCATCACTCCCCCTTTTTTGGTTGAGCGATGCTCACTTTTTTTCGGCGATGCTCTCTTTTTTTTTATTTGATGCTCTATCTTTTTTATTTGGCGATGCTCTATTTTTTTGGCCGCTCTTTATTTTTTAATTTTTTGCGATGCTCTTTTTCTTCTTTTTTTTAGGTCAAAGTGTCCATCTGAGACTCTTGCGGGGCTTCGTTGGCATCGGCAAACTACCCGGCGTCGATGGATGACTTTTCTTGTGAGCAATGATGCTATGCGGCGAACCGGCGTCGCGTGGCGATGATGATGATGATGTGGGCGTAGAGATCTAGG
>JABEVN020004680.1:0-11249 GCA_013146195.2 Codonopsis lanceolata | reverse complement strand
TTAAATTTTTGCTAAGTAAAAAAACAAAAAAATGTGTTGATTTTCTCACTCTACAAAAGTTGTTGATTCAAAGGACTTGAAGTTTGCGAATTTCTAAATCTATATGGACTTGATAAGCAGATTTTCATGGGGAATTTCAATCTTTATCTGTTAAGAGACGTTTGATTTCAATGTTTTTACTGAGTGTGGATCTACAAAAAGCATTTTCTTGTGAAAACTCAACCTTGACGACTTGTGAAAGTTGTTGCCAATGCCATTTTTGTGAAAGTTGTCATTGCAATCAAAATCACATCAATGATACCATGCTTATATTAAGGACTACCAATATCTCAACAAATGAGATTCAACTTCAACTACTCTATGCATGCATTTAATGCATACAAAATTCAAATCAAGTGGTTGAAACTTGTCATCCTCAAATGCTCCAAGATCTTCACTAACAAAGCTTCATTCGGAAGCATCGATAGGTCTAGTTCTCGACCAAGGTTCATGTCTAGATTTAAGTCCCAACTTTAGTCCAAGTCTCGGTCTTAGTCTTGTCAGATATGACTGGGATGAAGATCCTAATATCAGCAATGCTACAAGTTGAGGTTGACAAAATGCAATGAAGAGTTAGAGCACAAACTCCATATCTTACTCAAGATTTAACAAGTCTACATTGCATAGTAATCTTTGTTCTAAGTTCAATCACACACACCCAACTATTGTAACAATCATTGAGTAACTTTCTAAATTACCAGTACTTAAATATCTAATTGATTGTAGATAAAAACTTGTTCTTTTGAAAAAATACATCGAGGTGCTAACTTGTGTTTAAAGAAAAAAGGCAATGTCAGCAATGTTTTACATGGAACTAACGATAATGTCCATTTTAGCAACTTTTGAAAAGTTCATGGACTTTTTCAGAAATTTAACAAGTTGGATGGTATAGTAGGCATTTAAAGAAAAGTTTGATGATACATTTTCATTAAAACTTTATAGAAAGAGAGATAATTCTAAATAAAGCAAGATTCTCATGATCACGCGGGAGTGTCCAGGGATATATGAAATGAAGGCCATATCAAATTCAACATTGCTAGCCTTACAACTAATGCTACAACTTTTCTTACAAGTAAGCCTTGAGGAAAGGCAAAGTTGTCTCAAGGCTTAATTGTAAGGAAAGTTGTAATATTTGTTGTAAGGATAGCATTATCCTATCAAGTTGGATGGTGTAGTAGGCATTTGTTATAGATATGATTATCAGATCCAATATTTCACTTGACCCTGCTACCTAGGAGGTTGGCACTCTTAATAATCGGCTTCCAAGATAAACTAGCATTAGGAGAACTCACCATGAAAGAAGGAGGGGAGAGGAAAAAAATGATTTAAGAATGTTGTGTTGTGATCAGTAATATGTAATGCATGGTTCATTACACTGGCTCTATGTCTAGATGAATTACTTGGAGGCATGCCATGAATTTAAATAAAATCACTACAAATAGATCTCTGGAGCACGAATGAGCTTATGGAGTAAAAAAAAAAGGGGTCACGACCTTGATGAGAGTGGAACGATCTGGTTTTGAAAGAAATTTTAATTCCTAGACGAATTACTAGGAGTCAAGCTAATGATTTTTCCATTCCTACCTCGGTCATTCTCAACTCGGTCCTGCTTTCCTTCCTTGTCATTTTTTTCTTGGTTATTTTGATTTTTCAGACCTCTTGTCTTACGTGAGTGAAGTGACCATCAACATTCTCTCTTGGTGGGATGTGCACTCCCACCAACCTTGTCCCTTTTGTTGCTCGAGCAAAGTGCCTAGCTAGATGTTGCATGCATGCTCTTGTTAGGTGTCAATGTAGGGATTCACAACTCATGGGCCTTGTGGAGGTGGATTTTCAACCAGAGGTGGAGGTGGATGTACGTTCTCCATTTGACTTGTTTCTTAATGCATGTATGAAAATGAACAAAAAATTTTGATTACCAGGAACGGAAGTAAACCAATCAAGCCAAAAAGGTAACCCCATCGGGGTCACAGGTGTCAGTGTGAGAGAACGATGGCGAATGGTAGTATTAAGATAGGAGAGGGAGATCTGCTCCTAGCCCTGAGAACACAAGAAGAAAGATACACCGTGGATCAGAGCTAGAGAGTTGTCCTAGCTTACGCTTCGGTGTGAGAATTAGTATCCACTAACTAGTTCTCTCTGGCAGTCAAGGAGCAAAACTTGGAGGCCTAGCTGCTTAAACACGGAGAATGAAAAGAAAATAGAGAGAGCACGGGAGAGAAAAAAAGAATTAGTGTGTGTGAATAGTGCCTAGAGGGTGAGAAGGAAGGGTATTTATAGCTAGGTAAAGACAAGGCTAGGATAGAAGACAAAGCTGTCTTTGGTCTATTAGGTGGACCAATATATGGAGGTGATTTGTAACAAAAGAATAATTATACTCCCTCTGCCTAGAAAAATTAGTCTAATTTTTCTCTAGAATTTCTTCCAAGAAATTAGTCTCACTTTTTCTTTCTCCCAAATTAAGAATCGTATTCCGATTAAATGAAACAACTTTTCGAAAAGGTTTTTAAGTGTATTAAAGACAAACACAAAATCACTATTACAACCAACCACCTCCAAAAGGCAATTTATTATATTTGACATACCAATATTACAATGGCATGGCCAAAATATGTTTACCACCCTCAAGTATTCACTAAATCGCATAATTCCCCCAATGTTAAAAATTTCCAAACTTCGTATATGACGTTTCCATTTGTCCCATTTTGCCCCTCCTCTATCCATGGTCATTATGAAAATCTCGTTAAGTTGCACGTGGTCATACATGTGCGAGGCATTTGAGTCTTTTCAAACCATCTTCTTCCCTTTTTTTTCCTCCCTTTTTTTCTCTCAATGAACTGAGTTCAATAAAGAGGAATATAATCCCAATCTTAAGTGGAAAACCACTATGTTAAGCCTTTGAGATTGCATGAAAATGGGAGTGAAAGTTGCAACCAATTGTTTGAGTTGGTCACAACCTTCTGTACTTCATTCACCTTCTTTCCTTCAAACCCTAGCTTCTACAATCTCATGTCGGTACATGCATACGTTTAAGAGTCGAACACCTCTGTTTGGATCCAAGATTTACGTATCTTGTTCTTCGAGCTGCTTCAAGCAAATTCTCAATCGAATAGATGCTCTTGATGTGCTAGTTTGGATTCATTTTCCGATGAGGGATTCTCGAAAAAAGATTCAAGAATTGGCACTCAGGTTCCAATTTCCCGACGATGATGACGAAGAAAACTCAACGAGTGACTTGGTTGAAGCAGAAGCTTTTACTACTTCGAATTCTAGAGACGATGCGTCGAGGTCAATGACAAGTAGCATCAATTTCTCTAAAATCCAAAACAAATTTCACAATTTAAGGTTGGAGCAACCATCGGATTGGCTTGGAGAGATTGTTCCGGCCATCATTGAGTGAAAGGCAAATAGTATGGAAATCCATGTGCTTGCTTCTTCACTAGAGCGAAATGCGAATACTTAAATACCTGTAGGGGAAGTATGTGGTGGAGATATGAGATTGAGTTGGGCAATTTTCATTGTTGTACTTATTGCTGTTCTACAATCGGTGTTTCCCAACATGGCCAAAAATTCTTGATACTCTGAGTGTTAATCCTTAAATCTCTAACTGGGTCTTGCTTAGGGGTGACAAAATTTATCCAATCATTGGGTTATCCAAAATTCCCATTATAAAAGACTTATTAGGTATAACACCCATTAGAAACTAATAACAAAATGGGTAGCTATGGATTCTAACCTGGTTATCCATTGAGTTTATCCACTAATGTCACACTACCATTGGGTTTATCCACCACCACCACCCGCCTCTGCCCACCGCCACCACTTCCCACCTCCTGCAAACGCCACCTACAGCCACCGCCCACGACCGCCAACTTCCGACCACTGCCTCCCACCACCAACAAACGTTGCCGCCGCCACGCCAATACCACCACTATATGCTATTTACTTAAAAATAATAATAAATAGATATATAACTTGCAATTAGCATAAATCAAACTTTAATCAAATTATTTACACCAAGGCTTTCTACCACTAGGTTAGACCACTTTTCAAAATTTATTTTGAAAGTTTAATATAAATATAAACAAGTAATCATAAAAATTGTTAATTATGATGAACGTATTTATTATTTTGTTTTGGATTAAGAATATTTGGTTGTTATTTATAATTATAATGAATATAAGTTTTTAATTTTTTTTGTATTTTGTAAAGAATTGCACCGAAATTGCATCAACCTATTGTACCCTACACTTTTCATTTGTCGCTTTATTTCATTTTGTTAAATTAGCAGTTGACTCTATTTCATTTTATTAGCTTAATATTTGTTACTCCATTTCATTTAGTTTAAAGAATATTTGATTGTTATTTATAATTATAATGTGATTATATAGCTAGAAATTAAGAGATGGCAAGACAAAAAAGAAAACAAAGTCTACACAAGTTTAATATGCATTTTTTAATATTTGTTGCTCCATTTCATTTCATAAGCTTAATATGTATTTTTTAATTGACAATTTATACAAGTTTTAATAAAGTATTTGAATTTTTTTAAAATTATTTTTACATAATTCTTTTTAGTGCCAAATCAATAAGCATATATTTTCTATTTCATAACTATGAAGACTATTATAGAATTCTGACTTAAAATACTATATATATATATATATATTTGAAAAAAAAGGAAAAAAAGTGAAAAATTAATCATGGCTTTAGCCTATATATATTATGTGATAAAAATAGTGTAGCAAGTCACGCTATTGCAAAGGTCATTTTTAATTTGAGGAATTAAAAAATAGGAAAGAAAAAGGTAAGATTCAAAATTAGAGAGTATCTCGGCCGTTGTTGAAAGTGGGACCCACGAATTTTTATTAAAGGTGAAAAGTTAGTGAAAATATTGTCAACATTAAGCTATTACCTTTTCATTGTGTGTGTATGTTTTTTTGGCACATGTGTGTGTGTGTGTTTGGGTGGGTGTGGAGTGATTAGTGGATAATTATATATGTAGAGAGTAATACTCAAAACAATATATGATGTTGTTTATTAGATACTAGTATGCGTGCCCGTGTCATAGGCACGGTGTCGGTATGAGATCGGTTTACTGAATGGTCGAGATAAACAAAGTTCATAACTGACGAGGTAATTCAAACAAAACTCACAACTTAAGGTTTTATATGTAACTAGTTTTACACCCGTGCATTAAACGCACGAACAAAAATATTTTTTAATTAAATAATGTTCAAGTAAAACAAATAAGTAAATCAAAATCAAAAGAATACATTAAGAAAAATAATGTTTGAGACAACTACTTAAATATAAATACATCATTTTATTGGTAATATTATAGATTTTTAAAAATTTCCTTGTATACAACATTTGTTGTTTTATTTGTTGGCTTTCCATCTTCATCAGTATTAATATTTTCAAGACAGAACGGTTTGTTACCCTATAACATGCGACACACAACTAATCATGACTGAATACTGACTTCTTCACGAAGAGTGCTACATGCGAAAGTGATTGACCTTGACTTTTGTTAATTGTCACAACCTACGATACTACCAATAAATTATTTTTTCTGAAAACTTGAAATACAACATCACATCTGATGGAGACAATGACATTCTTGGTATAGACATTTTGTCCCTAACATTGCTTCCATTTAAAAAATTTGCTTCAACAGCGTGATTCTCAAGCATGGTAAGGATTAGTCTTGTTTCATTACACAACTCTGCAGCAGGGTCAATGTTTCTCAACAACATCACCGAAACACCAACCTTAAGTGTTAATTCATGGTTAGACAATGATGAACACTTTATACTATTCAAAAACTCTGTAAAATGATTGTCTTCAAACAAACTTGTGTTGTTCTCTGCCCTGCACATATAATTTGAACTCAAATAAATTCTTTCTTCTAAGTGATTGTTTAGATACCATGTACTCATTTATGGTGTAAAAAACATCAAGAGTCGTGACAAAGAACAACACAAGTTTATACCATGTCCTTACAAATATGACACGTCATAAAAGACTCAAAAAATGACTGATATATGCTTTCAAAAATTTACTGGATCAAATTATTTGATGCATTAACTAAAAGATCATTTGAAACTTCTATTGTTGCAACATCATCATTTTCATCATCACATGTACCGTCGCCGATACTTAAAATCCACTCAGAAAATGCCTTCAACACGAGACTACATTTGTCATTGCCAAGAGCTTGAAGTCTTTCTATTTTTTGTATGTCTCAAAACTTTGCATTGTGTCCATAAATGGAACAATTTGTGATCATGTTAACAAAAAACATGTTGAGTTCTTTCGAAGGGTCATTAAAGTGGTACTGTTTTGATTCCAAGAATGTCACTAACATCATCTAATCATAGAATTTCATTCAAATTCTAGATAAGACAGTTTCCGCTAATGGTGTCTTACACAATGTCTATATATAAAGGTTAGGGTTGTCTAATGTATGACTTCTTTTGAACAAACATGTTTTTAGTCTAGCCAACTGTATGCCATTTTGTCTAGAGTTGTTGATCCTAACGGCCTTCAAATTTTGTTATGTGATAGTGATAGTTGTAATAGTCGTACATGTTCAAGATAATGTTATAAAACGAAGTATTCCAAAATTTATAACAAAACTTTACATTGAGTAAGTGAGAGATACATTTAAACGTTTTTTCTTGCTCGAAATCACAATAGGATTTGAACATTCTCCATGATTTGTTGAATCAACAATGTGCGAGATACTTGAACTTGTGAAAGGTGAGTAGATATAGAAATTGTTTTTCCCTGTATTGTGTACTTGTGTAGCAACTGAAAAAAATATGTATACTTTAAATATAAATAAATAAATAAATAATAAAATTTACTTTAAAAATAATATAATAAAATTGACAATTCGTGATATTCGATAAAGGAAGAACTGAAGTAGGATACAATATATTTTGATTAGAAACTTCAATATTATACTATTGAGAAGCAACATTTGCTGCAACATAATTTATATAAGATTATTAAATTAAAGAAACAAACACCAAAAAATCTTACATTCATACTATTATTTTCATATGGACTAAATAACTCAAAAAAATTTAATGCATCTCTTTCAAAAGACTTCAACAAAATTATCGAGACACAATATATATTTTATTGGGTGATAACCGGGTCGGTACCTTTTGGAGAAATGTTAACCGCAAAAGTCCACAATATTTTTTTCAACCGCTAAAGTACACTTTTGAGGGGAAAATGACAAACACACCCTTAATAAAGACACATGCACATAGCCCGCCCAAATAAATGCTAGGCATCACAATAGAAAAGATGGCGTCGCAATGAAAAAGATGGGCATCGCAATAAGCCCCGCCCAAATAAAAACTGGGCATCACAATGGAAAAGATGGGCATCAGAACTTACAATGCCGGTGTCGGAACTTACGATGCTTACGACGCGAGCATCGAAATGTGTCAAAGATATTCTTCTGTATTAATAGCGATGATCCATTCAATAGCTCCCATCCCGCGCCTCCTAAGTCATGGAAGAATTGCAATGGTCACTCACTTTCTGGTATATTTTACCATTTCTACGAAAAGAATAGCTTTCTCGATTGACGAATGAAGAAGGGGAGAACTTGGATGAAGAAGGATTCAGAAAGATAGAAAAGACGAGTGAGAGACTTACTAGTGGATTAAAATCAATAATTCCTTCTTTTATTAGGAAATGAAATATAAAGCATGAGCTGGAGTCAACTTAAGGAAGAAAGATAAGGCAGACAAGATCAATCTCAAGTAAAATCTGTGAAAGGTAAATGAATAAAGAGACATACGTGCTTAATTAATCTTTCACCCTTCCGAATCAAGGTCAGTTGAGAGAGAGCGAGAAAGGGAGAGGGAAAGACTAATTTGATTAAAGTTGGGACTAAGATTCAAGGAGAGGGAACACAGAGGGAGAGGGAAAGCTCTTCTTCCCCTAACCGGTCGACTCTTCTTTCAAGAGTAATGCTTCAGTTTTCGAAAAGTATTGTTTCAGTAGGAACGATGACATTTAAGGAAGAAAAAAAAAGTACTTTTGTAGTAAAAAAAAGTGTACTTCAGCAGTTAACATTTTAGAAAAAAATGGACTGGTCAGTAATTATTCCTTACCAAAATGAGAAATAAAAAAACTCACCTCATTGAAAAACACTAAAAGTTCTACTATATATAAAATCTACCCCATTAAAATCTCACATCAACCTTTAAGCCACATGTCATGTAAATTGTCCCTTTTAACCTATTAATATAAAAGAAAAACTTAGAAAAAAAATAATATTATGTGTATTTTATGTAAGATGGATCTTCTTGACCAGACTCACTGTGTGTCGGTGAGTTGCGTTGTAAGATAGTGGGGCTCCCTTTTACGATTTAAAACTCGTAAGACGGTCTTACCGGATAACTACTTTTAATAAAGCAATACACGACCTCAACATCTAACTAAATTCAACATCTGTCGTTTAACAAATACAATCCTTCAGTTAGAACCCTTCATTTAGAATCCTTCATTTGACATGCATTATTGATTTATTTCACTTCTAAATTTCATTCACTTAACATTCGATAAGAAATCGTAGCAATCTCTCCAGATTATTCAAATTCTTTTAATTTTTCATTGAGCTGAAAATTGAGCTTATATCATTTTGTTTTACCTTCTATTTCCTTATACAACTTTTAAAGTTTTTTTTAAAAAAAAATACAAATCTAATAATTTGAGACTTCAATATTTAAAATAAAATCAAGTATTTAGTAAAAACATTATTTAATGATAAATATTTTATTTTACTATCCGAGATTTGTTATATTCAAAAATTTTAAATATACTTCTCAAGGTTATTTTGAAAAGAATAATGTAGACACCCCAATTTCTTACCCCTGGTATGTGACTGACATAAAATATCAAGAACTGTTAAAACTTAACAAATGTCAAGTTACAGGAGTCAAAAATGCTAAAGGAAAAGCAGAGGCGCTTGAAAAGGAACTGAGGGGTGAAAGTGCAAAAATCAAACTTGAATAGTAGGCTTGGTGCGGAGGCCATGGGTGCCGCACCTAAGGAACATGGGTGCCGCACCATGCATTCCACGTAGTCGCTCGTAAAGGAAAAGGTACAACTCTTGAAGCTCATGGTACAACTCATCAAGTCGCCGAACAAATCAAAGAATTCCACCTCGAGGAGTCCTCGCTCCTCGACTATAAATAGAAGCCTCGGCCTCCTCATTTCAAGTGCTCATTTTCCGCGATCAAGAATCGCAACTTAAGCTCGCGTTTCTTTCGATAAATATTAATCTGAGAGGTGCGAGATAGGTGAGTGGAAGCCCTAAAATCTCCAAACCCCGTCCAAACTCCGCCAAAATAAATACCCATAGGTTATAAGTGATCCCTAGCCTAGTTGTTAGGTATCCACCCCACTTCCCCGCCCAAAAATCCCAAAGTAGCGTTACTGCCCGAGTAAAATCAAAAACAAGCCGTGGTTCCGCCCAACCAAAAGGCCAAAACCTACCCAAATAATTTGCCACTCGCCCTCAGTTGACAAGCCCAAAGTCCCGTAAATAAGCAGTCACTATGCCCAAATCAAAAACAACAACCACAACAACAACAAAGACTCCCTCTCCCCCCCGGGACAGGAAGCACACCACCGCTCTAAAAGGTAAAGCCTTTAAGTATGCTTGTTTATTTCATTTATTTATTTTTTCTGTCTTTTATTTATTTTTAAAATTGTTATTTAAATCCGGCACAATGTAGCCAATATAAGCCGTTGTGCTGCCCGGATTAGAATAGAGAATAGTATGTAAAAGAGCCGTTATAATGATCAAATATTCTTAAATATGTCAGAATTATTGTAAGGAAATGGCTCGAGTCCGTAAATAATGTAGCCACGGATGTATTCGTTTTAATTTCTCTGTTTTTAATACTTTATTTATTTGCGAAATAAATATAACAATAAGCATACTCGCCAAAAACCATTTTTGAGACCGAAAGGGCGAGCCGAGTGCCTAGCACCTTCCCAACTCGTAACTTAGCCTCCGAACCCGTTTCTTTTCTCGGTTTATTTTTCTTTTCTTTGGTTTTGCTTTATTTGTCTTAAAATAAAGATGGCGACTCTAAAACTTTAGATCCGTGGGCCTCGCAACATTCTTTCTTTGCACTTTCCGGTTCTCCCCTAAAAAAGGGAGAAATGAGAATGGAAGGGTGATGTATTCTCATATCCTGATATCCCCTAAAAAAGGGATAACTTGATGCGGGAAACTCAAAGCTCCCATAGTGATTTGAACGGGCCATAAGGCTATTTTTAATAAAATCCATAGTGGGGCATAGCAATATCCTTTTGCACTTTTCCCCTCCCCAAAAAATGGAAAATGGGAATGAAAGGGTAATGCATTCCCATATCCCATCCCCTAAAAAGAGATAACTTGATGCGGAAACCATAAGTTCCCATATTGGATACAAATCCACTAAAAGGCAACCGAGACACATTCAAACGTGCTAACATAGACAACACTGCTCGCACTTTTGATTTCGTCTTCCCCTAAACAAGGGAGGGTGGAACGAGAGAAGTGGTGTCCCGCATCCGCACGTACGCGCACCCCTATCCAAGGGCGCGGAGGCGGCTGGTCGCACTCAGGAACCTCTAACGTTGGCGACTTACGGGAGTTGTTTTATTTTAAGTAAAATAGAGGGCTAGACTTCGTAAAATAAAACTTTTGTTTTTATTAGTTTCGTCGTGCAAGATGCTTGTTATATTAATTTACGCATTTGAATATAGTGTTCCTATACATCCGTGTCTATATTTGTGGATATGATCCTCCATCTTTGTTAGCCAGTTTCGTTGCCCGATAATCAAGCATTGCAGTGTGTTTGAGAAGTATAAAAAAATTTCAAAAAAAATATATCAAAAAAAAATTCAAAAATTCAAAATATATATATATATATATATATTATATATGTTACAAATAAATTCTGGTAGCACAACAAAGAGTCGAGGGCTTTATTTTATTTCCTAGGCTCTATATTATTATTTCTTTTTTATTTTCTTTTTTTCATTTTACTCAGTACATTTATACACATCTGCATTCATTACGTCATTTTATTTTGGGGACATATGACCAAAATTTGTAATAAATAGGAATAGATAGTTTCCCCACTTTTCTTTATATTTCTTAAAATAGTGTGTTTGCTTGCTAG
>JABEVN020004679.1:0-11253 GCA_013146195.2 Codonopsis lanceolata | reverse complement strand
TAAAATCCCATTGATCATACCAAGTTTATTCTTGCGAGAAAGTGCTATAGTAAAAGCTAATTTCCATTGTGAGAAATTTCAAGTTCTGAGACAAGATTCAACAAGAACACTCGGAATTCGGCAAGAATGGAAATACTTCAAGAGGAAATTTTTTGTGATCACTGTCATGGGGACTCTCATACCAAGGACAAATGTTTCTTCTTGAATGGATTTCCAGATCGGCACTTCTTTGTTGGTACTAAACAGATCCTTCCAAATGCCTAAGAACAAAGCCAAATGAAGTCTACAAATTCCTTGGTCAGGAAAAACAATAGCGGGCCAATTCACAAAGGATCAGTTGTTCAACTGTTGTCTATGATTAATCCTAAAGTCAATTGTGTGAAATTGACTCCCCTCTTGAAAATCCTACCGAGCATATGGTGGTAACTCTAAACCCTTTCTTAACTATGTTAACTCTTTCGTTCATCTAACAAACCTTTCAAAAACTTCAGATTGGATTATTGACTCAAAGCTTCAGATCACATAACTAACTGTCTATCTAACCTTCTTGATCCCATTCCCCACACAATCTTTCATTCATTTGCCTAATGGAAAGAATTCTAAGATAACACATAAAGGAACCGTCGACTTACCAAGGAAATTTACTCTTCAAAATGTGTTCTTTGTTCCGATTTTCAATTCAATCTTGTCTCTGCAAGCAAGCTTGCAAAAGCACAAAGTATAATCTTGTTTTCTCTACTAATGCTTGTTTTCTCGGGACCTGTCAAGAACATTCTCAAGAAGATTGGTAAATTGTCAGAAGGCCTCTATAAACTGCAGACCACTTATCACAATGAAGAGACAAACTTGAATACTGGCACTGCAGATAACCTTTCCTTTAGTCAAAATAATAATGTTTCTGTTCTTCCATCTGAAAATGTTTTTCATTATACCTCTTCCCTCTTGATCCTATGTACTTGTGGCACAAAAGACTTGGCCATCTACCTTTATATGCTATGAAGAATATTGAGTATCCATGTTCCTTAAATCTAAATTAACAATCTGCATCGACTTCAGCTGTGACATTTGTCATTTGGCTAGACAAACTAGACAACCTTTTTAACCTTAGTACTTCTCATAGTTCCTCACCTTTGACCTTATTCAGCGATGTGATGTATGGGGACCCTATAGACATCATACACATGATGGATTCAATTCCTTTCTGACTATTGTAGATGACTACACTAGAGCTACTTGGATTATTCTTCTTAAAACCAAGTCTGTTGTCTGTCACTTAATGCAGAATTTTATTACTATGATCAAGACTCAATTTAACAGAGATGTTAAAGAAGTCAGATCTGACAATGGCACAGAATTCTTTAACACTCAAATGAATTCCCTTCTTGACTCATTAGGCATTATTCATCAAAGCACCTGTATTGAGACACCACAACAAAATGGTAGAGTTGAAAGAAAACACAGACATCTTTTGGAACTAGCAAGGGCTCTCAAATTTCAGTCTAACCTCCCTATACAGTTTTGGGGAGAATGTCTTCTTACAGCAACCTATCTTATTAATAGACTCCCTAACTATGTATTGAAAATGAAAACCCCTATGAAGCCCTTTATGGTTCTAAACTCCGATTATAACCATCTTAAAACCTTTGGTATGCATGTTATGCATCTACTCTAGCCCCATATCAGACAAGTTTATGCCTAGAGCTCAAAAGTGTATATTTCTTGGCTATGCCTACACCAAAAAGGCTTATAAATGCTATAATCTATCTACCAGAAAAACTTTCTTCAGTAGAGATGTCTCTTTCTGTGAAGACATTTTTCCCTTTAAACCTCACAATCAAACAGAAACCAGTAATAAAAACTTGTTTCCCAACACTGATGTGCCCTCTATGACTGACAATGAAGAGGATCCATCCACCACTTCCACCTTTGACACTGACACCAAAAGTAAAATCAATGATCTTGATGAAAGCACAAATGATTTACCTAATGATAATTTTCCTGCCTTATCTAGACCTATAAGAAACAAAACCATACCTGTAAAATTTAAAGACTACACTGATCTCCCTTCTCATATCCGGTGCTCACAATGCTAAAACTAAGTCTCCCTATCCTTTCAAGAATTATTGCAACTTTAATCAAGTTTCAACCGATTATATGAAATATTCCTCAAAATATCAATCAGCATTCATCGAACCCCAAACCTATGAACAAGCTTCTAAGGATCCTTTGTGGTGTAAAGCCATGGAAGAGGAGCTCAATGCCCTTGAAAACAACAAAACTCGGACCTTGGATTATTTACCTAAAACAGTATAAAGTTGGATCCAAATGGATCTTTAGAATTAAGTTTAACTCGATGGAAGTGTAGATAAATACAAGGCTAGGTTAGTTGCTAAAGGGTTTACTCTGTGGAAGGAAATGACTACTTTGAAACCTTTGCACTTTGTTGCAAAATGACATCCATCAGACTTCTCCTGTCTGTTGCTGCCTCAAAGAAATGGGAAATTGTTCACATGGATGTTTCAAATGCCTTCTTACATGGAGACCTCAATGAAGAAATCTACATGGACCTACCACCTGGATATAATCATAATCTTCAATCTGATAAAGGCCCTGTAGTGTGTAAACTGCATAAATCACTTTATGGCCTTAAACAAAGCCCCTAGACAATGGTTTGAAAAGTTTTCTCATACTTTAAGTGAATTTGGATTTATACAATCTCCTAATGATCACACTTTGTTCACTAAGAAATCCAAAGGATGACTCTTCTTTGTTGTTATTCTAGTATATGTTGATGATTCGCTAATTTCGTGAAACAACAAAGAACTCATCACCGTGTGAAGTGAAAGAATTTCTTCATTCCGCATTTCCACTGTAAAAGATCCGGGAAACCTCCTCAAGTACTTCCTTGTGACCGAAATTGCTAGAAATTCCACAGGCATATGTCTGCATCAGAGAAAGTATACAACTGACATCATTAAAGACTGTGGTCTTTTAAATGCAAAGCCTAAATTCACACCTATTGAGCAACATCACAAATGGCGGCCCAATCCTCGTACTCCTCGAGGAATCCTTTTCCCTTACGGTAAGACTTATAGGAAGGCCGATTTATCTAACCATCACAAGACTCGACATTTCTATCTTATGTCAGGCACATTCTAAGTCAATTCATGGCAAAACCAACCACTGAGCATTGGAAAGCATGTTTGAGGCTTGTTAAGTATCTCAAATATAAACCAGGTCAAGGTCTCTTTTATCCTTCAGACACCTCTCTAACTCTCACTGCCTACTGTGACTCAGACTGGGCTTCATGCCCTATTACCAGAAAATCTGTTAGTGGTTTCTGTGTATTCCTTGGTGGTGCTTTAATATCTTGGAAAAGCAAAAAACAACATACTGTAAGTAGATCATCAACTAAAGCAGAATATAGAAGTATGGCCAACACATGCTGTGAGTTAGTCTGGATTGCAGCCATGCTCAAAGATTATCAGATCAGTATTACTGAGCCAATTCCTCTTCATTGTGATAGCAAATCTGCTATATATATAGCTGCCAATCCAGTATATCATGAAAGAACAAAGCACATAGAAATTGACTACCACATTGTCAGGAATATGGTGCAACAAAAGCTGATTACAACTAAATACACTCCATCACATCTTCAAATAGCTGATATCTTTACTAAAGCCCTGCCAAGTGCTCAATTTTCTGATCTATTGAGCAAGTTGAAAGTAAAAAAATCTTTTCTCCACTTCCAACTTGAGAGGGGGTGTTAAAGACAAGGATACTGATGAACCAGTTAAAGGAAAGTTTACAACCAGAACTATAGGGGCTGAAGAGGATTATTCTGTTTCTGCTTCTAGTCCTAAACTATAGGGGTGTCGGGTGTTATTTCCTTATTGTTGTTTGCTTATCAGTCTTCATTAAGGGCAGAACAGTATTTTCTCTCCCTCAGTGGCAGTTAATTCGGTTAGGCTGTGTCATTGAGTCTTGCAATATATATTTGCTGTTGTATTGAGATTCAGTAATTCAATCTCTTCTTCCTTTATGGAAACACTTACCATTAATGAATAATATTTCTCTTTCCTCTTTTTGTTCTTCCGAATCAATAACAAGAAACACAAGAAATTCAATAATTTCTCCACTTTGTAACACACTTGAACGACTAATAATTTGTGGCTTTTCATAATGAATTAATGATAATGGGCAAATTTGAAGTTCAACCACTTCATCTTTGTCCTTTTATGACTAATGACTTCAACAACTATTATTCGTAAAACTAAAAAATATATTAAAACTAATTTGTATGATTTAGAAAGAAAAAAAAATGATTTACGTCAATTTTTTGCTTGAAAAATAGTTGTTTGACTCAAAAAGTCAAATATAACAATATTTTAGAAACGGATATGATGTGATGGAATAATAATTATTAAATCAAAACTATTGTTATTATTTTAAAAACCCAAAATAAAATTATTTAGGGTCAAATTTTGTAAAAAAACTAAAAAATATAGGAAAACTCAGTAGTTGGCCGTCTAGAGAGCCTAGCCCGTCTAACCGATTTTTTCGTTGATTTGCCAAATTTCTAGGCGTCGGGGTGGTGTCTGTCTAAGAAAATATTTAGAACACTGCTTTTTATAATAAAAAACAAATTTCAAAGCTGAAATAGAATAAATAAATAAACTATTTTGTTAATTTAGTGGAGCAGAGCATATCGTCATTAAATTACCTAAGCGAATTTTTTTTTGCCAACAAGCCAAAATAGCTGGCGATTATTTTGTCACAAGGCCAAAAAAACTGGCGACTTTATTGTCAATTTTTTTTTTTGCCGTAAGAGTGGATGACGATTCTTTTTCAAAAATTGTGTACTTTTTAACGAATTTTTTTTCAAACTTTGATATCTTTTGGCGATTCCTTTTTTAAAAAATTTGTAATATCTTTTGCAATTCTTTTAAAAAAAAATGTGATATTTCTTAGTTGACTTTTTTTCCTTTTTCAAACTAATGTTTTTAAATGAAAAAATATGTTAAATAGATTATTTTTTCTTTTCAATTAGAAGGAGGACAGTTTGATAACTTGACTAAGGTTTTTAAAAAAAAAAATTAAATTCGAAGGAAGACAATTTAATAACTGGACATCTTAAGTTGTGTGGTGTTAAGTGTTTTTTGGATCTCATTAGTCTTTGTTTATATTTCTTTTAGATCTCGGAAAATGGCCAACCCATGTTTATATACTCTTCCTTTGCTGGCTCTATTCTTAGAGCATCCCCATTGTTAAATCTTTTTATACATCTTTTTGGCTGAGTTCCACTATCACCTATATATTTTTACCTTCTTACTCACTTAAGAATATATCTTCCTATTATATAATCTATTTACACAAAAAAATATTAAATTTAACACCCACCCCA
This sequence comes from Codonopsis lanceolata, assembly GCA_013146195.2. NCBI lineage: Eukaryota > Viridiplantae > Streptophyta > Magnoliopsida > Asterales > Campanulaceae > Codonopsis > Codonopsis lanceolata. The sequence continues at coordinate 5,846 of JABEVN020004679.1, read as the reverse complement.
CAAACAAAGCCCTCCCCCCACCCACACACACACCCCACTCCACAAAGTGGGCGGTTATCCCTCTTTCTCTCTTTCCTCCTCATCTTCTTATTTAGGAAGTCAAGTTTCTTCTCTTTCCTAAGTGACAATTAAGAAGCCAATAATAGTGAACAAATTGTTTACATCTTAATTGGAAGGTGATGAAAAAATAAAAATGGAGAAGCCCTCACTTCAACAGAATTTCTCTCTCTCTCTCTTTCTCACATCTTGTTAGAAATTGAGGGCTTGAAATAAAGTCAACATAGGATTAAGCGGTATCTTTCGTGGGAATTACAGGTAATGGAAACAAACCTTAACAATTTGATATTTCAGTTTATTTGGTTTGTTTTTTCATAGAGAACATTAATTTGCAAGGAAATTTTAATGTATGTTAGTACCTGTTTTTGTTTATAATAGTTTCGAAACTTGCAATGGTCGGAGTGCGACCGTCATTTTTATAGTTTGTTTCTCGACTTTCAAATGAAGACTTTTTGTCCGGAACAAAGATAGTAATAATTTGTCCTTCTTCACAATGGATCCACTCACCATCAATTTTAAAAGTTGGTAAATTAGCAAGTGAATCGGTGATTCGGACTTATGATGTAGGGCTTTAATGTGATAACAATAAGATGCATACTCCTGTACCACACAAAGAGGAACGAACAAAGAGTCCACAATTCCATTTTGTGATGTTTCACTTAAATAATTCATTTTAATAATATAAAAATACAATACATTTACATTTTGACATATATCATCAGCATCATATAGAGTATAGCAAGACTGTGTTTTAGATTGTAGCTTACTTGTTTGTACCTCCATGAAATTACATTAAAATTAGAGTGGTCTTAAATGATACACAAAAAACACTAAATACCACATTCATTAAATAGTTTAATTACTAATTACTCCTTTTATAAAAAAGAGTTACAATTAACACTAAATTCTAATTACTAATTAATCATGATCCTTTTATATAAAGGAGTTTTAATTAATCATCCTATAAATATATATCAAATCCTCATTCACAATTAACTATCAACCCTAAACATGTTCCTCCTATTAAATCATGTATCTTTTTTTCTTTTTTTTTTGGTTAAATTTTTTATAAAAAAAACTAGCGATTTTTTAAAAAAAAATTTAAAAAAAGTGGCAACTTTTATTGACTTTTTAAAGTTCATGTTCCTTCACGTCAGCGTCATCCCCAGTTCTTGTTCCTTCAACTTGGCGGTTTTTTGTCCAATTTTTTTTTTAAAGTGGCGACTTTTTGTAAAAAAAAATTTTAAACTTGGCGACTTTTTTAAACCAAAATTTTTAAACCTTGGCGATTTTTTGTCCAATTTTTTTTTTAAAGTGGCGACTTTTTAAAACCAAAATTTTTAAACTTGGCGTTTTTTTGTCAAAAAAAAAAATTTAAGTGGCGACTTTTTGTAACAATTTTTTTTTAACTTGGCGTCTTTTTGTAATTTTTTTATAAAAAAAGTGCCGACTTTTTAAAAAAAAAATTAATGGCGATTTTTTGTCAATTTTTTATAAAAAAAGGCGACTTTTTTCAGTTTTTTTAATACCTGGCGACTTTTTTGGATTTTTTAATAAAAAAAGTGGCGGTTTTTTTTCTTTTTTTTGCATAACAAACAGGCGATTTTTTCAATTTTTTAAAAAAAAAAAACTGGTGAATTTTTTTTAATTTTTTTAAGAAACTGGCAATTATTTTTCAGGTTGTTATTGATTTTAGGGGTTAGATATTTAGTTAAATTGAGTTTTTTTTAATGGAAGAAGGGTAGTTTGGTAAACAAAACTATTTTAAAGTTAAGTACTTTTGAAAAAAAATCAAAGGAGGATAGTTTGGTAATTTAATTTCTTAAGTGATGTTACATTTAGGGGTTTTGTAAAATTATTATTCCCTCTGTTCCACCTAAAAAGTCTATATTTGAAAAGTTTAATATATAATTAAAAGATATATTAATGTTATTGGATTAATTAGTTATAATTGCGAAAATATATTAGTGCAACCAATACGCTTACAATACAGATAGAGAATAAAGATAAAAATTATGGAAATTGAAAGCGTAATTTTAAAAAGTGAAGTTCTGTAAAAATTGCGAAAAACTCATTTTTAACGAATTACTTAAATTAGATAATACTCCTGTCTATGTAACAATAAATAGAACTCATAATTTTTACGGAAATTTTATTCAAACTTTATATGTTTACAACTATTCTTACAATCATTGTTGCAACTATGCCGTGCGTTTTTTTTTTATTCACGGTGGTCAGTCCAGGGACTAACTATATGGCCAAAAGTCGAGTTCTAATATGATTATAGGAACCAACGAGCTCTAGCTCAACTGGTACTGCTCACTTTTCTTAACAGAGAGGTTGGGTGTTCGAGTCTCACTAGAGACACCCAACTCTCGGTAGAGGTCGGGTGTTCAAGCCTCTTGAGGCATCATTGTTGTTAAAGTCTTATCCAAAGGCCCCATTTAGCTACTCACTTATCTTAACGGAGAGGTTGAGTATTCAAGCGCTACCAGAGGCACCCTGGGACTTAACTATTCTCAACCGAAAGGTTGGGTGTTCAAAGCCTTACCAGATGCACCATTTGTTCGAGCCACACCAAAGGCATTATATATATATATATATATATATATATATATATAATTGTAGCCTTTCAAGGTATTAAAAAAAAATTTAAGGGTTGGGGTACGGTCTATGTCCCCTCCAACCTTTTAAAAAAATAATATGATTATAGGAAGGGTCAAAAAAGTTGAACATTGTAGCAAATGGTGTTAAGTTTATGGTCAAATTATATATATAATAAACTATTTTTAAACTTTAACAACTAATAATTTGATGGCAAAGACTTGTGTAGGACGGTCTTACAGATCATAAATCCGTAAGAAGGTGTCCCATTTAAAAATTCGCAAATCATAATAAATAAACAACATGTTGCAAAATATCACAAAAATAAATTAGTTGAAATGGTCCACATCGAAACTCTTAAGGCTTGCAAATTGGCGGCCAGGGGTCATGGGTTCGTGTTTTAAGTTTTATTGTCCATTAATGTGAAGTTCCTCATTTTGCTCTGGTTCCCTTGCACTTTCAAGGTTTGCCACCAAAATTCTTATGTTTCCCACACCTTACAGTTTAATCCTTTGTCAACTCCGTTAGCCATTCGTTAACATCAATTACCTTGAGATACTTGACGGACCCTAACGGACTTTAACAAAATGCTAAATGACACATTTAAAGCCAAACATGACACATTTAAAAGACAAAAGTGACACATTTTAAGATTAAACGTGACACTATAAAGAGAAATTTATTATAATTCCCATTAAAATTCAAAGTAACACTCTTAATACTAAAAAGTGACTCTCTTAATACTAAAAAACGAAACATTTAATACTAAAAAGTGTTACTTTAATACTAACGTTGTCTGCCAAAAGTGACAAATTTAATACTAAAACGTGACACTTTTAATGCTAAAAAGTGACACTTTAAAGGTCAATAACGAGAATTTTTATTTATAAGACAAAATAACACTTGTAGAGTCAAAAGTAACACATTTAATGCTAAAAAGTAACATTTTAATGTTATAAAGTAACACTTTAATGTCAAACGTAATGATTTTCATTTATAAAAAAATGAGATACTTTTCATAGTGAAAGTAATACATTTAAGACTAAAAGTGACATATTTAAGCTCAAAATGTAACACTTTTTTAGGGAAAAAATTTATATGCAAAGTGACACTTTTAAGGTCAAAAGTGATACATTTTATATTATAAAGTGACACTGTTAATAGTAAAAAGTGACACTCTGTATATATAAACACGAGGGGTGGTGCTGTAATTTTCAAAAACTAAGGGACTGCATTGAGATTTCTGAATTTGACCCCATTTAACCTGAATAGATCCATCTTACAGATAATGATACGTAAGACCGTCTTATAGAAGACCACCTCTAATTTGTCTTTTTCCATAATGATGATGCTGCAAATTGGGATTAACGACTGAAATTTGGTTTGCTCAGGGTTAGATATGTAATCAGAATTGGGGTTAGAGTTTGAATGGGGAAGAAAGATGGTGGAGAGGGTTGTGAATGTTGGGAAGGATTTTTTGTCATCAACTTGTCCTTTAGATGATATGTACTAGATACATCATATGGATTGAATCCTTCACTATCTACGGCTTTTACTAGTTTTAGCCATTGGATGCTTAAGATCTTTTTTTCTTCCTGAAGTTGGAACTTCATTTCTTCGGTAAGAATGATAGAATCCTTTCTTGGTTTAACTATATTAGTCGCTACAGCTTCTTGATGCGAATTAGATTACTTCGAATTCGTCTATCTTCTTTCTTTCGTTTTTTTTCCCCTGGCCTAACATAAGAGATGTGGACTGCCATAGACTAACTAGAGGTAGTTAAAGGGCAGAAGGGGATCAATAGCGAAACCCTAAAATATATTGTTAGTAGTAGCATTCAAAGTGCTTTTTTTCATTGTGTGACTTCAATTTGTCAATACACCTTTCAAAGGTAAGGGACATTATTGTCTTTTCAAAGATTTTCATCAAACTTAACTAACGAAAATGACTCTAGTGACCTTATTGACTTTCAAAGCCAAGTAGAGTAATTAAATTGAGGAAAAAAAAAGTAGAGTCAGCTAATGAATTTAGGCAGAAACTAGGGTGACCAAATTAAGATTTAAACAAAAAAAAGTAGATAACATAATTAATTAATATAATTACCATGTTTTGAATATTATTCTTAATAAAACATAATTAACGAACATTAAAATTTTAAATTTATTAATATCAAATATCATCAAATTATTTAAAAAATAGTAATGATTACAATATAAGGTTAAATTTTAAAAGTAAAACCAACAATTTAAAAGAACAAAAAAATAGTTAATAGATGAGTACTGAATAGTACTTCATAGGTCCATTAACAAATTACAAATTACAATACATAATTCAATTTTTATTTTTTTCAAATTTATTATTTATACATATTAGTTCGATTTACTTTTTTTTTCTCTTGTCGTATAATTTCTATTATTATAAAGTTTAAAAGGTAACTTTTCGTTATCTTTTTAGCGGATGCCACGGCTAGGGTGCAAACTGGGACAAAAGGTAACATTGGATGTCACTGTGGGACAAACGTTAGGTTGTGGTGCACTTTGGGATTGGGTGGATACTTTGGGGGGTTAAGTATATTTTGGCCTATATTTTATCACATTTGATTTAGACAAGTTTCATTTGATTAGGACTCCTCAATTGTCATGACTCATGGTAGAAGTTTTTTAATTTTATTATTTTACCAAAATTCATTTAAAATAGATTTTATCCAATTTGATTAAATGTGTTCTACCAAAACCACAAACAACCACTACGAAATACTTCCCCTCCATCAAACACCTCCTTGACGAGTTTGTCTTCGTGGTACTTCCCCTCCCCTCCCTAAGAATATTTGTTTGATTTTATAATTAGCATGAATTTTTGGTTTGATGATTCGGTGTGATCTTACGTTTTTTTTAAAATTTATTAATTATGTAAACTTCTTGTATTGTTGGTTCATTGACTTCATTTAAATAGCTTGCAGCTTCTATCTACAAAATTAAATTTCAAAAATAATACAAAATCAACCGTACATCACATAAATAATAACTTATTATAATTTATAACAATATTTTATAAACGGATATGATGTGATGGAGTAATAATTTCCCAAATATGAGACAACACCAAATTCATAATACAGTCATTATAATTTATCATCAATGAAGTCAATATAGTCTTTCTTTATATTTCTTTTAGATCTGGCAAAC
>JABEVN020004678.1:0-11266 GCA_013146195.2 Codonopsis lanceolata | reverse complement strand
GATTTATGGTTCGAAATCTCATTGATTATCCTTGATTTGTTTTGAAATTGCTCCATAGGCAATTATTAATTCTTGTAACTTAGAATCTCTTGTGCTTGAATTTCTTTATGTTGCCAAGAGACAAATAGTTTCGGTAGTTGGATGTTGAAATATCCTTGAATGTGTTCTTCATGTTGAAATTTGGATTATTATAAGTTCGACCCTCGTGTATATTGTGGTGGTAGACTCGGAGATTAGAATCAAGGTTGGTAGTTTTGAACTTCAGTGTTCCTCAGGGATTAAGAGACATAGTAATCATTGTCTCGATGTATTGTGGTTGAGTGTGGACCTAATGTTGGATTGTATCATGATTTAGAATCGGACGAATTCTTTTTAAGGTGGAGAGTGTGACACCGACTCGCCGTTAGCTGGGTTTGCGTGCTATACTTGCGCTTCCTTCTTTGTCGGTGTATGATTGGTTTCTGAGAGGGTCTAGATGTGTATGAGAGACCATATTAAGACCAAAACATTATTAAGAGACTCCTTATAGTTGTTGACTTGTTAAAGTCACAAGTCGTGACTTCGGCGATAGTCGAATGCGAATTGAGGGTTGCTTACGTTTGCGTTCGTGACCTCGGTTTGGTCCTAGACCTTTATATGATGATTGATTAACATGTTTAGATGTATTAGACTTCTAGTTGGAGGTGTTCCTTAAGTCTATCGATGATTTGGAAGCTTTGGAGATAGCGTTCGTCTCTATCGCGTAGTTCGGGATTGAGTCGTGTAATCGTCTCTCCTTTGGGGTTCTTATTTCCTAGTTGTTATTGACTTTCTAGAAGTATTTAAGCCTCTTCATTAGCCCTTAGACTTGCCTTAAAAGTCTCCTTTCATTTCTCGTTCGATTGCGAGTTCATTAGTGGTTCGGTTGCGTTGTTGCACCTTCCGGTTCGCTCCGGTTGTTTCGAGGGTTGTTCGGTGTGTTTCCGCTTGTTTTGAGTTGGGTTAGACCTTAGAATGGTTGCCCATAAGTTTGGGACCATTTAGGACATGTTTAGACCAAGTTTTGAAGGTTCGAGGCGGCGCCCACTGTGCAGGGCCTTGCCTCAAGTGAAGAACAATTTCAAAATGAACAAAATCTGGAGGGCTCGGCGGTTGAGTCGCCCGCTTTGGAGGATGTTGAGGCGCCTCAACCTGAACCCCCAACTGCAATTTTTCCCTGTTTTGTGTTTGGGCGAATTATACCTATCCTACCCTCATTAAACCCCTTTGCAATTTCAAATCTCTTCATTTCTTCTCCTCAATCATACGTATTATAGAGAGAGAGAGTCAAGGGAGATTCAAGCCCTAGCTTCCTTCTCTTCGATCAAAGGCGATCCAACCAACCGATTGCCTTCAAACGGAATCTTGAAGCCCTCGGCGTGTAGAACAAGTTCACCGCGTCGGATTTGCGTTCTCTTGAGTTTTCACTCAGCTAACTTTTTGATTTTGGTTCATTGGCCCTAAGGAAAACAACATATGCTATTTGTGGGCAATGAACACTTGATATACTTTGTATGCCCAATTTTGGGGATTTTTGGAGAATATAACTTGTTAAGAGCATGTGTAGGATGACTTCTATGATTATTGTACATGATATTGCTCTTCATCTTGTGTTTCTAGTTGTGAGCTTGCTAGAAATCATGTTTACCTTTATTTGGGTTTATTATGATAGTAGGCATAAGTTTGGGAATTTGGATGTGTGATCTCACTAGATAATATGAGTATGACCATTTATTTGAGATTATGTGATTTGTAAAATGAGTATAAAGGTTTTTGTTGAGTTCTATGGATTTAAATCTTGGGAATCTAGTCCGAATGATTTTGGGAAAATTGTTATAAATGTGAATGATATGTTAATTTGGGGATTTATGAAATAGGTATTTAACGTTGTGATAATGGTTGTTTTTGGAGGTTCAATATATGTTGGTGAGCATTAGGTTAAAATCCTACGGCGTTCGGGTTTGGTTGGTTTTGATTATGAGTACCCGAGCATCTTGAATTGTGTCAGTTGTGACACCCACGATATAGAGGTTTATTGGGGATTTATTTAGGCGTGCTCGTTAGGGCACGAGAGCATTAGAGATCAACCTATGATCTAGTATTACCTTAAGATGATTATTTGAATGGGTTCTCTCTTAGGGAATGTGGTCGCGTGCACATGAAAACTGCGAGGATATGACTACAGTTTTTGGTACCCTTGAGATTGGCTTTAAGGAAGTTGAATATATACGGTTGGGACCATGGTTGAGTCGGTGTACCATTAAGCAAAGCTTAAATGCTAAGTCTTGATTTATGGTTGTTCTTAGACTAAATAATAGTCTTTGGTTTAATTAAGAGTAGAGGGCTATAGTAGACCTCACATTGTGATTTCTTGAGCTTATATGCTACGTTTGATTGGGTTGTGACTTGAGGGTTATGAATACCTCAATAGGTGGTTCTTGGACTAAGCGGATAGTTGGTTGGTTTGTTCTGAATATGTGCATTGTTTAATTGGTGTGTAGAACTTTATGTCCTACTTGATTTGATATGTCATATGATCGGGTCTTGGTTCTTGTTTGAGCATGTGAGTAAATATCTACTTGTGCATTTCATAAAAGCCAGTGGCATTATTTGGATTTGGTTTTTACTGTCCGGGGTAGGGCGATACCGCTATACGAATCGTAAGATCCGTATTCGCTATGGATCGCCGTACACAGGACCTCAACGCCTCCCATTGGGCAGCGGAAGTAGCCCTTTGCGTAACAATACGTGCGCATTGGCTTGCTAGCTAAATCGAATGATTCTCGATAAAAGTCGATGACACCACGAGCATCGATGTTGCACGAACCCGTAACATTGTGTATTGCGGGGAGCAACACAACGGCGCTATTTGGGTACCTTCATCCCTTATGTGGCTTCTTATGAGCACTTATATGAAAGATAACGTGCTATGTGATTTATGAAAGTTTATGATACTTGAGGACTTAATACAAGTTTATTGTTGGTATACGATTAAGATGTCATGATTTTATACATGCTTGTGCATTATGCCATGCCACGCCATGCTATGCCATACATTGCATTTAGTAACTTACTGGGTCATTATGACTCATTTCGTGTGTTTGTTTTCCTTAGTTTTTGCAGTAAGCTCGTTAGTGCGTGTTGCAGCTTCGGGTGCTTGTTGGATAGCAGGTGGTCTTCCGGGCAATAACTTGGTGTTATTATTATTATCGTTATTATGTATCTCGCAAGACACGAATGTAAAGTTATGTAAACTTTACTTGGGTAGTTATGTTAGTATCTTATTATTGTTTTTATTTTGGGTAGGCTTGTTGGTTCGGTCGGTAATTGTATTTATTTAGAAGTTATTATGTTGTCTTACGAGCAAGGTTTTAGCTCGCTTATTCTAGTATTGTGTTATGGTTATTTCTATCTCCGACAACTTTAGTCGTGAGTCCTTGGTTTAGTTGTTAGTATTTAAATATCTCATTCATTTAGTTAATTTATTCCTCCGGCATGTTATAGCCGTAGAGTTGTTGTTTATCAGGTTGGGTTCTTGTTGCTTCGCCGGCCTTAGGTTGCCGATGGTTTGTTGTCCGTGCGCAATGTTGCGTCCAGTAAAGTAGTAGTTTTGTCGAGAGATAGTCGTCTCTCAGCCTTGTATTCCTTAGTTTATAATTATAGGCTTTGGGTTCCACTTATGTTTTGCTTCCGCAGATTTTAGTTTTTGGTTATTCAGTATCGCCGTTATGGCTTTACCTTCCTGTTTAGAATTTGTTGTCTCAACTCTTGACTCGCACCACTACGCTTAGCGGGTGCTTGTCTGTCTTTTAGCTTGTCTTGACGGCACGACCTTGGGATTCCGCATTCGAGTCCGGGTCGGGCTGTCACAAGGGTCCAACTCGAAATCTTGATCTCCTATCTCCTAGAACTTAATCACATTTAGGAGTACTCATTTTTCCATTGGCTTCTGTGGAGGGATTTTCAGGGATTTCTCATTTAAGCCCCCACTTTCCCCATTTCCATTCTTTCAATGAAATAATTCAATTAGGTTACTTTACTCATTTTTTGTTTTCAAATTTCCCCTTTCATTAATCGACTACCCTTATATTTTTTTGTTTAGTTCATGTGAAGTCTCTCTTTTACCCTTTGACTTGGGCCATCAAACTTATACTCATTTTCGTAACAATATTATAAACTTATTACTAAATTTAATAAAGTAAAGGAAGACACTATTTGCACTACCGCCCAAGTCCTTCGAGGACTTTTGAGTTTATCGTACGAAGGTGGTTGTGTCATATTTGATAAGGTGACTGCGTCAATTTTCGGAGAACTCCTCAAGCGACTGCATTACTTTGGCAGGAAGTATCAGAAGAAGCGGTCACGTTCAGGAAGAGAAACTGGTCGCCTTGCAACAAGGCGGTCACATTCGTGGGGCAAAACAGATTTTTTTGTTTTCTTATTAAGTTGGTTTAGGGTTTGGTACTGTATCCCTATATAGAATTGTAACCTATAACGTGTACAAGGTTGAGAATAATCAAATTTCAATAGTCCATGAACCCTTTAGGGTCAAACATTGTCTCTTTAAGGCAAAATTATATATATGTGAGAAATTTTCTTCAACTGGGGACATAGAATGAGACTATACTTAAAGATTGACGGGTTACGAGTAATCATACAATGAGACTATATTTAAAGATCAAATTGTCGAGGTTTGTTTCAGTTACCTACCTGTAATGTAATGGTCGCGCGCAAAGGATTGAATTAGTCCTGCGTTGACTTTATTTCCCGCCAAAAATTTCTAAGACACAGAGAGAGAGTGGAGATGTTAAAGATTGGAACAGAGACAGCAAAGGAAGAGTGGTGTGTATGAGGAGATGAGAGATCTAAGAACATCGACATACTATGAGTAATTTGTTTCCATTAATTACCTGTAAATTCCCACGAAGGATACCCTTAGTTTTCTTTCAAGCCCTCAATTTCTACTAACAAGATGTGAGAAAGAGAGAGAGAGAGAGAGTCTGTTTGCCCGCCAGATCTAAAAGAAATATAAAGATTAATTTGTTAGTCATAAAAAGTGATGCCATTGCCAACTCAGCAATTTTAAGTTGCTGAAGTTCAACTTTCCACATTTGAAGCATTATCATTATGGAAAAAGATAAATTATTATGTGTTCGAAATTAAGGTTTTGAGGTATTAATTTATTTGTAAGTTATTTATGTAATGATTATACTAATTGTGGAATTATGTTCTTTTCCGTAAATACATAAAATACTATATTTATTTGTCTAATTCGGATAACGGATGAATAAGTTATAAATGTTTAAATTATGACATTGGAAGTGTGTTATCCCACATTTATAAAATATGAAAAGTTATTTGTATCTGAAGAGTTGTTGTTAACTTCATTAATTGATTTTCATTTCAATTTTCAAAAAAAAAATGGCAAATATACAAATTATAAATGTTTATAAATTTGAAAAGTCACTTTTGGCGGGATATTTTCATTATTTGTTTCTATCCTTTTATATATGTATAGATTAATTTCAGTTGTCTCCGCTAAAGTTTTTTAAAATGTTGGAAGATCATTAATGATTGCTAATGTTAAAAAGTAGATTGTTTTTTTTGTTCATAAATTATAATGGGATCCTCTTTTTTTTTATTTTTAAGGGTTAAAAAAGATAATATTTTATAAACAAAAAATGAAAGAATGAATGAAATATCTATATTACAATAGAGATGCCAAAACACGTGTGCAATTGGTAAAGACTAATAACAGATTGAGATTAATTATTTTACTGCAATCCTACGTTCTACATATAATCTAAATTGTAAGTGTGTGAAAGGCAGTTACTTCTTCTAATTTTATTGCTTCTTTTTCTTCCAAAATGGATAACTGTTCCAATAAAGACATATTCTTTTTCGGTGTTTGGTAACCTTAGAAAAATATTTACAACGGAAAACGAAACCTTGTTTTCTGAAAAATGACTTACAGATTTATTTTCCTTATGTCGTTTTCCAAATGTTCGAGTACCCCTTCGCCACCTTCTACAATTACAAATATTTACATGCACGCACAATATTTTACTCAAAAAATAAATTATTTAGCAATATAAATGGTGTTTGTGCACACTTTTTATAAATTATAATTTTAATAAATACTCACTGCATCCTAAAATTTATGTCAACTATATTATTTAAGGACGTGTCAAACATTGTGTATTTAAGGCAATATTATATATATATGTAAGAAATGTTACCCCAAAAATAGATGTTAAAGATTGGAACAGAGACGGCAAAGGAAGAGTGGTGTGTATGATGAGGAGATGAGAGATCAAAGAACATTGACAAACTATGAGTAATTTGACATCGTTAATTACCTGTAATTCCCACGAAGGATACCCTTAGTTTTCTTTCAAGCCCTCAATTTCTAACAAGCTGTGAGAAAGAGAGAGAGAGAGAGAGAGAGAGAGAGATTGCGTTGAGGTACGTAAGAATAGAGCCAGCAAAGAGAAAGGAGTATATAAACATGGGTTGACCAGTTTACCAGATCTAAAAAATAAATAAAGAAAGACTATTGACTTCATTGATGATAAATTATAGTAATAAAAAAAGTGATTCAAACCGAGCAACTTTGCTGAACTTCAACTTTCCCTACTCCCTAGTTGCAGAAATAGACTATTTATTACTGTAGTTGTTGAAGTTTTAAATAATATATAATTTGATCCATTTAATGCCATTTCTTATAATTTCGGATCTACTCGATCCGTCCTAAAATTTTAAATAAGCATGTCTGAAAAATTAGAGGATGTAAAATCAACATTAATTTATAACAAATGTATGATATATATCTTATATTCCTAATAATAGTAAGTCTTTTATATAATCTAAAATAATTAAAAATCAACATCATGGTTTAGCTTTAATATTTTACTTCAAAAAAAATTCTATTGTGGTCATTATTCAAATTTCAGAAGTCCTATTGTATTGTACATGTGGAATATATATTGATTTCCTTTGCCCAACATATATGATTTAGCTTTGTCATTTTACTTCAAAAAAAAATTCTTTCTTCCATGTTAAAATACCTTGACTTGGTGTTTATCCAAATCTTTTAAAAAATAAATTAAATTCATCTATAAAGATATGATCTATATTTATAATTTTATTTTCTTAAAAATAAAGTTATGTACTTCTCTTAGATTACATATCCAAAAATTTCGGATCTACATCTGTGCTTTAAGTAATCAGCTCTGAAAAACTAGAGGATGTAAAAATAAATTAACAAAATCGAAATAATTTTTCAATATATAATTTAGCAAAATTCCAACTCTAAAACTGACAAGCTCAAATTATCCAGTTTTATGAAGAAAAAGAATTAAAACGAAACAAATTACAATATTAAGTCCTATATTGTTAGATCTATTTTCTTTGAATTCGTGCCAATCCGGTGACATGAGCTCCCATGTATTTTATGAATTCTTTTTTTTTTGTTTATATGCTAATGTGCCGAATAGAAAGTAGGAACAAGAAAAGAGTAAAATATGTGCACTTCAAATCCTGAGCCAGGTCTTTACTGTATTTCTCTCTCTCTCTCTCTCTCTCACCTCATTTCTAGGTCTTTACTGTATTTCTCTTATTGGGAATGGTGAAGATGCCAAATGATTGGTTTAATGTTTTTAATTGTAAATCACATGCATCTTCTTGGAATTCAAAATTTGATTCAACGACATTGTTTTGGACTTGTAGCTTTTTTGTTTTTTTTTTCTTTTAAGGTTTGCAATGTTTGTGTGAAAAAGCAAAAGAGAGAGATAGAAAAAATAGCGAAGCAATTCATAATAACAAACATAATTGAGAAAAAAGAGATAGATTAGCGTCAACACACTATTGAAACTATTAGTAGGTTTTATGTGAAACCGTCTTATTAAACGTGAGCAAAAGTTATTCAAAATTGGATCGAATCAATTTTATTGGTTTGGTTCCAGTTCTGCATTTTTGTAGAACTGGATTATTAGTTCTCTCTCGGTTTTGATACAAATAAGTACATCGGTTCTAGAACATAATTAGACCAATAATTTTAATATATATAATATAATTATGTATGTATATTAATAAATTAATATTAACCTATGCCTAAGCATAAATAGTAAATTTATATTTCTTTCCTTTTCAACCATGAACATTCATCAAGCTTACTATGATTTTTAGCATGAATATGTCCTCGAAAATATCATGTCTAATTATACTGTTGACATTTAATTTGTACTTTTCATTTTCAACATTAATAAGAAACTTTATTAATTTCATGAGAAAAATAAAACAGCTCATAATTAGCCCAAAAATTTATAATTGACAAAAACTTAGATACGACGGTCTTATGCATATGTTTTGTAAGACGGGTCTTTTTTACCTGATTCACCGTGTATTGATGGGTTAAGTTGTGAGAGAGTGAGTCTTGCGCTTTGTAAGACAAGACTTACTCTTTATAATTAGTGTGACCGCACGACTCTTGCGCTTTGGCTCCACGCCAAGTGATGCGACTACACCAAATACTGAATGGCTCGCCTAAAGTCCTGCAGTTGCTCCAAGCGACCACCCCAACTTTTGAGAGCACCATCTGAAGTCCTTTGAATTATTTGATCCGTGTCAAAATCATAGTTACTAAATGATCATTTTGGTGTTTGTTTTTTTCAATTGAATAATCATATATAAAATTATGTTGTAGAAAATGATTAATTTTCAAAATCTATAATGACTAATCTTATCGTTATATATTTTTAGTTAGACACTGTCCCCTAATTTATTATTTTAATTTTGTATGTATAATTTAGTTGAAAAACATATATGTCGTGCGTTTTACGCACGGATACAAACACTAGTTGGTAATAATGGTTGAAGTCTTTTATCAAAAAACTTTGAAAACCAACATCAATTTCTAACCAATGTATGATAAATCTTTTCAATTAGTAATTAATAATAGTATTTTTAATACAAACATCAATTTCTAACCAATGTGTGATACATCTTTTCTATTGGTAATAATAGTATAATATTTTGTAATCATGTGAGATACATCTCTTATAAAAGTGAAAGCCTTTAGTCTAAAAATTTTAAAATCTAATATTTTTTTGTAAACAATGTGTTATACATAGGGGTGGTAAAAATAGGTGTTATGGATAATCATTGGTTAGTCTATTATCCATGGTTATCCATGGATAATAAACTAACTCATAATTATCTATAACACCTATTTTACGACCCCTAGTTATACATCTCTTTTATTGGTAACTAGTACTCTTGCTCGTGCCGATGACACGGTGTCAGTTTGTGAATTTATCAATAAATGAAACAGATAATGTGAAAATGAATTAATATTTACTTATAATTTGTCTAAGTTAATTATGATAACAGTTAAAAAGAAAAAAACAAATATTTAAAATTACAAAACTTACGATTTTTTTAAAATTTATTTGTATACGAAATTGCGGGTCGAAAAAAAATTAAATTGATTAAGTTAATTACGATAACAATTAAAAAGAAAAAAATTAAAATAGAAATATTCAAAACTTAGACATAAATTAAATTGGGATTCAATTTCAAAAAAATAAATTGATTAAGTTAATTACGATAACAATTAAAAAGAAAAAAGAAAAATATTTCAAATTACAAAACTTACTATTTTTTTGCATAAAATTGATTAATTAATTAAAATATCGAAAAGAAAAGGGACGTGAGTTTGGTGAAGGAAGGATTAGCAGCCACCAACCGTGAATAGTATGGGGAGTTGGAGAAAGAGGGGGCAGTTGCTCAACCACCGTTCACACATGTGAACTCTGGGAGTGATAATGACCGTAGGATCTCAGTAAAGGAATTAATCTCAGCCTCTAAATAGCTTTAGTCAATTGCACATGTGCGACTATGAGCTGTATTGTATTATAGATAATATAAAATAATTTAAACTCAACATCATTTTCTAACCAATGTAAGTATACATCTTCTATTGGTAATAATTGTAAAAATCTTTTATCAAATCTCTCTCTCTCTCTCTCTCTCTCTCTCTCCATATATATATATATATATATATATATATATATATATATATATATATATATATATATATATAAAGTTGGCAAAGAGCATTATGGTTGTATCACATCGCCACCTTTGGATAAATCTTCGTTCTAAAACATCCATGTGGAAGCTTTAAAAACTTTTGGTTTTCTAATGACTTTGAAAATCAACATCACTTTCCAACCAATGTATGATGCATTTCTTCTATTGGTACTTAACAATAGTTTTTTTTAAAACCAACATCAATTTCTAACCAATGTGGGATACATCTCATCTATTGTTGAAAACTTAGTGTTTTTAATGAAAGAAATCGTGCAATTTGAGGGACGAATTTATTTACGTGTCATTTGTTTGTTGGTGAAGGTAATTGCACAAATGTGTTCTATTCGGTGAGAGCATCAAAATAATATATTTATTTATCCAAATCGAGGTTTAGATAATAAGATATCAAGACTTAAATTATAATACTTGTTAAAAAAATTAGTGTTTTTAGTGAGAGAAATTGTACAACTTAAGGCACGAATTTCTTTACGTGTCATTTGGTGGTTGACGAAGATAATTACGCAAATGTGTTCTACTCGGTAAGAATATCGAAATGATATATTTATTTGTCCAAATCAAGTTTTAGATGAATAAGATATCAAGAGTTAAAGTATATATATAATACTTATTAAAAAATTAGTGTTTTTAGTGAAAGAAATTATACAACTTGAGACACAAATTTATTTAAGTGTCATTTGTTTGTATACAAAAGTAATTGTGCAGATATGTTCTACTCGGCAAGAACATTGAAATGGTATATTTATTTGTCCAAATCAAATTTTGGATTAATAATATGTCAAAGTTTAAAATATGATGTTAAAAGTGAGTCATTAGAAATAATATCTAACCTTGAAGAGTTTTATCTCACATTGGTTAGAAGTAATGTTAGTTGTAAAAGTTTTTAAATATAAGTCTTCTACTATTGACAATAGAAGAAGTTATATATACTAATACTAATACCCTTTATCATATTGATTATTATTATGTATTATTATTAGCTAATGGCTAGAAAATCAAAAGTTTTTAAAACTTCCACATGGATGTTTTAGAATGAAGATGTATCCAAAGGTAGTGAAGTACAACGCATAATACTCCCACCAACTTTAAATATATATATACTAGAGTTATGCAGATGCGATGCTACGATTGACTTAGT
>JABEVN020004677.1:0-11290 GCA_013146195.2 Codonopsis lanceolata | reverse complement strand
GGCTGGTCGGTCATTCACGAGCCATTTTGTTTGAACATCACCAGTAGAGTGAGGGTTCCTCGAGAGGAGGAACCCAGAAGAGGAAGGAGGAGGACCCACTTCGTGGGATCTCAAATAGGCTAGAAAAGAGGTTGCCACACAGAAAACGAATGGCTAATCAGCGGTTGGCACAAATTCGTCAAACGAAAACTATTTGGTTGGTTAACATTGTGGGACAAAATGTCTCCGCTATTATGAAATTGCCTCTGGCACGATCCCAAGTTACATCTTCATTCGTTATTTACGCGACTCACCGTAGTCGAGGCCCAGTTCCATCCTCTTTCGTTAGGTGGACCTTTATCTCCTTTTGGTATTTGTCCTACATCAATCCTCTCATATGTTCCTCTATTTTGAGGACAAAATAGAAATTAAGTTTGGGGGGAGATTGAAACTTTAAGTCTTAGTAGGTCACAGCCTCTACGAGGAATGGAGATGAGCTATGTCTTTAAGGTAAAGAAAATTTCTTTTCTTGATGACCATTTAAATCTTCACCCTATTTTCTGTTTTTAATTTTTTCTTATTTTTCGGAGTTGTTGCCTTGACGAGAATACTCTCTTTGGATACTGTGGGTTCTCTTATAGGGACCCATCATCAATTAATAATCATCGTCATCATCTCCAAATTTCTTAAAAAATATATTTTTTTAAAAATAAAATAATTTTAAATTCAAAATATTCATCTCGAGGTTTAGGTGTGGTAGTGCTAGTAAGTGATCGATAGAAGTTAATCAATGAACATAGTTAGTACGTATTTCCTAAAATTTACTTAATTTTGAAAAACTTTTACTTTTCTCCAAATTCTTCATGCACTCACACCAGTCTATAATTATGGATTGATTAGAATAGTTTTATAAAGTTTATAACACCTACTTCATTACAACTAGATATGCACAAGAATATGATGCATAACCATTCGAACATAATTGTTGCATTAAATTGTAACTTAGGGTCAATTGCATGATAGTTAGATCCCTTGGATTTTTCTCATTTATATATCTCGAGCACACTTTCGAACCGTGTCTGCATGTTAGTCTCAATTGTCCCTACCATCTGTCTTAGCGAATGCTTGTGAAATCGGTGATGCTAAAACATTCAACCCCCAATTCCCATAGTTGATATGATATTTTGTGTTGTCTTACTTGCTTTAAATACTACATGAGCATTTGGCATTAAGAAATAACTTAGGCCATCTTTGGATCGTTAGAGCCTAAATATTCCCTAACCTATACTAAATATATCCCTAGTGTCCTTTGAGCCTAATGAAAAAGAATGGAGTGTGCTAAGCACTATAAGAACCCCATTCGCCATCGTTTCTATTACCCACATTAACTTAACCCTAAAGCCTATACTTTTAGCCTACTTTGAGAGAGTAGGATGTGGGTGGGAAATTGATTCTAGGAGGACTACTTCTTTTCAGTTAGGCTATTTTTCGGAAGACTTCTTCTTTCCGTTGTCGAAAAAAAAATATTATGAATCGACGAAAAATGAAACGGAAGAAGAAGAGTGTAAATAAAGATTCAAATGGAAGCATAGCTTTCAAGAGAAAATATGTTAGAAAATTCTTACGATAAGAATGATATTTTTAGAAGAATATATTGCCCAAAACAAGTTTGGGGGAAGAAGAAAGCGAAAAGTAACAAAAGCACCCCTCCACTTGTAGTCTTTGCAGTCCTAGCCTAAATAGGGAAAACTTCCTTTGCTTGGAAGTATGAGGGATAAAGGGGTAGTCTTACTCTCTCACTTTGAATTCCAATCCCTTTCCATCAAATCCCCAACACCTTGGCCTTACATTACAAGCTAATAAAGTCCTAATGATCTTCTTGCCAATGCTTATGTTGTTTTTACCTGTCAAGTGAGTAACATGAAATTGATCACACACTTCATATTCATTATTATTCACCTTAAAGCTCACTTTGTGTTAGCATAATCTTAGCTATTACAAGTCATTGGGATAGGAGAGCATTGTATGACATACATAAAGTGCATGGGATGGATGTATAAGTCTTTTAAATCCTTGGGACCTTTCTGTACGTAATCGACGGGTTTGGATGGTAGATCTCATAATTCTTAATGCATGATTTTCTATTAAACTTTGATTTTCATATGAATGTGGTGTTTAGCTTAATAAAACTGTTTTAGTTAAGATATTCTTTAAGACTGGTGATCACACACACACGGAGAAATTAAAGTAATAGCAGGTTTAAGAAAAGACTAGTTGGTTTTATATGACTAAGCTCGCATATATGTGGTGAGCACCAAGCGAGATTACTTGCATACCATACACCTATAACTTGAGATGAAACCAAAAAGATTTTATGTTTTATTAAGTAGTTTAATTTTTATTTACGTTTTGTATTTATCTGCATAGTCGAGTCACTCGAAAGAGTCTCCTTGAGTTTGTGGGTTTATAGAGGAGTGTAAATAGTGTCACCCTCAAAAAGATTTTAATTTTTGATTTATATGCTTTTGTATTTATAAGTTTATTGTTTACTCGTGGGCGAGCAAAGTTCAAGTTTGGGGGTATTTGATCGATGTATTTTATCGTCGATTTTATATACTTCTATGACTTAAATTATGCTATTTCACGAGCTTTTGGTACTAATATATGTTTTCGGTGAGTTTTGTAAGTTTCAGGGTTATTAGTGAAAATACGCGAAACTCCGGGTTTTAAGTGCAAATTTCAAGAAAGGGCCAAAAGGAAAAATGAAAGAAAAAAGAAAAGCTGCAGTCGGACACCTTGCGGGCGCAAGGTGCCTCGAACCTTGCGACCGCAAGGTAGGCGTCTGGTCCAAAGGCTCAAGTCAAAAATTCCAAGGCCGGACATCTGGAGACCTTGCGGGCGCAAAGGTACCCTGCTGCGCGACCGCAAGGTGAGTCGAAATGCGACTTATCGGATTTTCACACGATCATTCGATGGAATTACAACTCCCGAGTATATATAGAAGTCGGTGCCGAGCCAAAGAAGAGGAGGACGGGTGGAAGCTCTCTTTAATAGATTTTAGGTAGTTTTTAGATTGTATAACATAGTTAGGTTTGTAATTTCAAGTATTGAAGATCAAATCATGTATCCGATCATCTCCATGTGTTTGTTCATTGTCTATGATGAACTAAATCATCCATAATCTAGGAGGTGGGAGGTAACTTGTATCAAATTTATGTTTTATTCTTATATATGTTCATTCAATGCTTGTTGATTGTGTTGTTTATCAATCCCTATATTATTTTGCTTTGAACAAATGAATGTAATCGCAAATAATAAAAGCCTAGAGGTGCGGATAACTGCATGACCAAGTGCATATTAGGGGTGAGCTTGGTCCGGGTTGGTTCATTTTTTTGGAAAAAAAATAGAAAATCGGAACCAGACCAATAGTCCGGTTCTCAAAAATTTTAGAACGAGAACCAACTTAATAGGTGTAGGGAACCAATACGTTGGTGGGTCGGAACCATCGAAGGCGATATCGAGACAGGACCAAACCAATACTATGATTTCTTTACTTTTTAGCATTTTTATTACAAATATATAATGAAATTTTAAAGACTTAAACTTTATAAAAAGATTAAACAAACTTCAATAAAAGACTTTTTGCATAAGTAAAAAGTTAACAATGAGTTCTATTTCAACTTTAAATAAATGAGAGCTATATTGATAAATTGCAAGGCAATAGGTGTATACAAAAAAGAATCATCAAGAACAAAGTTGTACTGGGTCGTTCTTCATTTTTATGTGTGCATCTGCACTTCTGCCTTCATCTTTTTTCCATAGATCACATCATAATTCATAAGACTACTGTATAAGCTCGTAATATTTTTTATATCTTACGTCGAGCTTTTAAATTCGATTGTTAAGATCACTGGGCCAAGTTATGTTTCTAGGCGATGGTTGTATTTTTGTAGCTTTAAGTTTTTCTCAGACTATGGAATTATGATCTTTAAGATTTATATACGTTGTGCTGTGTAGTGAACCTATTTCACTTATCAATATCACTAATCATTGTTTATGTTAGGATAATATCTCTAAAGATCATAATTAGTGATATTGATATTGGGTAAACGATTTAGTTGATATGCTTATATCCCTATTATTTATGTATGTTGTGCTGTGTAGTGAACCTATTTCACTTATCATGGCAACAAGAAGAAAACATGTTGATATCATCTCCACCATCGAAAGGATCAAAATTAGGAGGTCAAACTCATGGTGGATTTCACCCCAAGAAGGAAAAACATCAAGGCATGAAACTGCTATATAATTTAGGATGAAGGAAAACTGCTATTCAATTTCAAGTATCATCTGCAAATACAACACATGAACATTGAACACACAGTCACAAAGCATTGAAAATAACAAAAACCAGGAGCACTGGGCAATGGACAGGAACAAATAACACACAGAGCATTGAACAAATACTCTCTATTTTATAAAATGTTTAAGATGCAATGATGGATGAAAATGAAATAGACTATACTGAATAACTTAAGGACCTTTTACAAAGGCTTAAACCCTCAATCATCCAATCCACTGAAGACAGGAGCACTGGGCAGGAACGGAGGAACCTTGAGGTCCTTGACCACCCATAGAGTTGTGTGTGTGTGTGAGAGAAAGAGAGGGTTCGGTACCTGTCGTCTTTGATTTACAACCCAGTGGCAGTGCGGTGGCGGCGGCGAATGGCGGATCTGAGATTCTCGAGGCAGAGGGAGGGAGAAAGAGGGCATCGAATCGGACTGGCCGACTGACGAACGCCGGAAGGGAGGCGATTTAGGGTTGAGTCTTCAATCTTCAGACTCTTCACTCTTCACTCTTTGATTAAGATAGAATTTGAGGGGAGGAAGGCAGGAAGGAAGCTACTCTTCACTCTTCAGTCTTCGATTCATCGATTGGGATAGAATTTGAGGGGAGGAAGAGGAAGGCAAGAAGCTGCTCTGTCGTGGCTGCTGCATAAGTGATTAAGAGCTGAGAGCATACACAATTATATATCACACATAAAAAGTACTTATATCTTCCAATCTAGGGTTTTATTTTGTTGGTAAAAAACATTAATAAATAAGTATATATATATATATATATATATATATATATATATATATATATATATATATATATATATATTGGTCCTTCGGTTCAAGAACCAATTTAAAAACATAAAAGGACGGACCAATTATTCGGTTCTTAAAAATTATGGACCAAGACCAAACCAAAAAATTGGTTTGGTCCAATTTTCATTGGTCTGGTCCGGTTCTTTGGTCCGGTCCGGTTTTTAAAAAAACCTTGCTCAACCCTAGTGCATATGTCGTACATTGGCTCACCAACACAATAAATTGGACCTATCGACGCACGAGAGTGATAAGTTAGGACCAGGTTCATACATGATCTAGGTGACAGATAGATCATAAATCTAGGTGACAACTAGATTGACAGTTCATGTGCTTAGGATATAGAATGGGTGAATTTTGGGGATGGAGAATTTGAACCAATTGTTCAGCAGACTATATCTATTTTTAGTGAACGAACCCAAGACATTGAATGATATTATTATGAATTGAACATAAAGGAGATACAAGTGAAACCCAGAATCCTAGATTGCCACCCACCATAAGATCTTCATATCTGTTATTACAAAAACCCCCTTTAGATTAATAAATTGTTAAATAAAAAAACCCCCTTTAGATTAATAAATTGTTACCAATAAATTGCACTGTTCGTGATCACTTGTCTCTGTGGGTTCGACCCTTGCTTCTAATACTATTCTATAATAGTCTTGCCCACTTGCAAGGAAAAAGATTAAATAAAACATCGATCAGTGGGTAAAGAGTAAGTTTTAAAAATTGGTTAAATATGTGGGGTGCAGATAGAATTGGGGTGTAGAGAGAAGATATTGGTGTGTGGTTAGCCTGGCCCTTAATATATTGTTGGATATTTACAAATAAACTGGTGTTGGAACCTCTTATTTGACCTTCATCCATGGTTGCAAGTGAGATTTTGAATGAAAATTCACCATAAAATAAGCAGAGAAGAATGCATGGGGATCAAGAAGGGAAACTAACAGAAAGAAACCTCAAAAAAATTACAACGAACGGATCTGCTACAGATAAAGATCGATGGCAGACGCGAGTGGTTTTTGGCAGGCGGGAAGCAAGTTCTTTGAGGGCTATGGCGGATTGAGGTCGACGATGAAGAAGAAGAATGGCCGGAAGAGAAAGAAATCGGAGGGGAGGAAAGCGATGGACCTGGGCTATAGCAGATTTGGGGAGATTGAGCGTGAGAGATGAGAGAGAGAGGGAGGTCTAGTTCAACAGCAAATTTGGGATTTAATAGGACGCCCTAAGTAATGGCAAATTTGGGATTTCCAATAAATAATGACCGCAAAACACACTATGTGGGAATCTTACAATAAAAACCGAGTTCAAGCATCAAACGCATATAGAAAAAAATAGTGGAACAAAATACATATTTTGTGGATAGTTTAGGGACCAAATAATATATTAATCTCAAGTTTTACGTGATTACATATTGCACAAATAAATTCAGTAAGTATCAAAGAAATGTTATACAAGCATCACCACCACTACACAAGTTTTACGTGACTACACGTTGCACAATGGCGGGCCTCAAGCGATCAAAAATAATTTCATATTTCCCAATACTTGAGTATAGGGTAGTAGAGATCGTATCCACTTAGGAAAATCGAATTTACTTCTTTAAAGAATTTTAATAAAACAATTAAAATAAAGAATTGAGATCTTTTTATCTAAACTAATTAACAAACAATGAATTAACTAAAAGCTTAAATTAAATGTCTAAATGTAAACAAAATAGAAATAATGTTTGAATTTAATAAGAGAAAAATCCAGTCAATGAACTTAATGTAATCCCGGAAGTTACTACCGATCCTAGATGCAAAAATGATTCAATAAGCTTCAAATAAAATGGTTATAGTTGTTGACAACTGCCAAACACCCAATCTTTCCTTACTCACTCGATAGTTAAGAGAAACTCATTAACTATTTCTCAAATCGAAAGACAACCCCGAGGCCTGTAGGATTTAAAGTTTTGAAAGCATTAAGAGATCTAGAGAGACTTGATTCTAAACAAAGTGCATATTGAAGCAATATCATTTAATTTAGATTACTCATTCCCGCAACACGAACTGAACTTGTTTGTGATGCCTAAACGGTGCGTTACTTGCTACTTTGTTAGAACCCGATGACAATTACGGATCAACGGTTCCAGTCGATGCACTACTCTTCACCTTTTCAACAAGTGTATGCGAGTGAGTGAGTGAGTGTCTCTTTGGGTGTGTGTTTCAGCCGTCTTTTTTTCTCCCACATGTGTCCTTCCCGCCATCTCTTAACTCCCTCCAAGAGAATAGAGATAAGGATCTCCCCTCCTAGAATTTCTCCAGGAAATTGCTGACAAAGTCTCCACACTAACATATCTTTTATCCTATCCTTTCACTAATTAAACGGGAGAAAAAAAGAATAACTAACAATTTCTTTTAAGTAACATAATAATCTTCTAGTTATTCTTGAACGGCTAATGTCAAAATGCCCATTAAAAACATGACATCTCTTCCAAATTTAGTTCCAGCCTCCCTTAGATAGCGCATGCCCATTTAGTGGTATGTTTTCATCCTTTCTTCAAGCAGGTTTTTCAACTTTTACGTACAAACCTTCCTAGAACACGTAATCTTCTAAAACACAATAAACATTAAGAAAAAGTGTGATATCTACTCAAAACAATGCACAAAACCACAAATAAAGATTATATTTATTTGTGCTCATCACACAACAATTCAAGTACATACCCAAGAATGTAATTTTTTTTTTCAAAAAATAAGATCTCAAAAACATTTTAAATGATTGTATTAATATGTCAATTTCAATAGATTCAGATAAGTCTATCTATAAAGACATAAGTAACAAGACTTAGCAAATATGACACTAAGAGCAGTAGTTTTGAAATAAAAGAGTATTGAAGTGTTGAGAGTATACAAAACAGATGAAGATGAGAAGATAAATCTAAAGATTTTCAAAAGAATATCCTTCATATAGTTGCTAGTGATTAATATCACTATAAGTTAACACACTTCAATCACTTTAGGAATAGAAACCAAGTTAAAGAAATACTCCCCTCGTCCCTAAATTATCGTCCTCCTTTCCTTTTTTGTCCGTCCCAAAATAAAAACTTACCTTTTTAGAACATCACTTTTACCACTTTATCCCTACTTTTTCACCCTACTTTAATTATGGGCCACATACACATGGGCTTTAAAAAAAACTACACATTAAACTAAAATAAATAATCAAGTCAATTATTTTTTCTTAATTTGTGCACCTGGTCAACTAGGACGATAATTTAGGGTCGGAGGGAGTAAACATTTTGATCAGGTTTCTTAATACAGAGATAAAGTTCATAGATGAGATATAAATAGAACAAATTTTTTCAAGAATGGCTTTTGGATAAAACATTAAAACAATAACTTAGCTGAGCAAAGAGAGATCTTTAACAGATGTTCAACTCATGTAAAAAAATTAGCATAGGAATGAGTGAACTTGCCGAGGGAGCGATGAGCATTTGCGATAGGCATGAATATCCTGGAAAATAATGAAAGAATTCAAGAACTTGCTCATTGTAGGTAGGCTTCATGTATATTTATTTATGTTTAGCATATCAGCTTTATGATCTTTAGTAATTATATCGATCATCTCCCTGGTAAAAACATGTTGTCAATGAGATCATAAATGCCTTTTAAAAAGTATGAGATTTTGAAGACAAAGTATTGATGATTTCTCAATAGTCAAACCGTAAGCTACTAGCAGATACTTTCTTTTCTACTGACAATTGAAAATATGAACTTCTATTAGTATAAAAGATTTCTCTTTAGCAAATATATAAACATTTTTCAGTTTAAAGCAGCAAAAGGTTTTCTAAAGAAAATGTATTTGAAATACGTACTTTGCAAAAGCAATTTTGAGAAAATAATTCAAATAAATTTTTTCAAGAAACAGATGAAATAATATATTTGAGAACTAGAATCATTTCTTACACATTCCATCAGTCATTTATCTATATTGTTTATTTTATAATTCTTTATTTCTATATATCAAAGTGATCTTTATCAAAAATGTATTGAATAAAAGTATTTGATTGAAAAGTTTTTGAAGTTTTCATGATCGATCTTTAAAGTTGTTAGACTTGGAAAAATAGATTTTTTCAAAAAGTTAGGCTCTGATATCAATTGTAAGTCTAATTGGCAACGAAGTAAGGCTGGAGGGGGGGTGAATAGCCTTTTAAAAACTTTAAGGGTTATTTTGAAAACCTTCAAAAGATGTAGCTAAAAAGATAAGTTTTCAGCAGCTGATGTAAAGTAGGCTCCTCTGCTGAATCATAAACCAGTTTGGATTGGTTTTCTTTTGATCACCGAAGTATAAGGAATGAATTGAAAGATAATATATATGACTATTAAGTAAATGATTCAAGAATGTAACGACTTACAATTAAGTAGATTGAGGTCGCTTAAATGTGAGAAACATTCTATTAGCTAGAAGATATAGGACATGATATTTGGAGTGGTTCATAGTAAAAATTGCTACGTTCACTACCAAGTTACTCAAACTTGGATTTTTAATTGTACTAAATATATTGAAATTCTAAGTGATCACTAACGGATCTGTGTACAATGAAGTGTTTGAGGA
This sequence comes from Codonopsis lanceolata, assembly GCA_013146195.2. Taxonomy (NCBI): domain Eukaryota; kingdom Viridiplantae; phylum Streptophyta; class Magnoliopsida; order Asterales; family Campanulaceae; genus Codonopsis; species Codonopsis lanceolata. The sequence goes on along the minus strand of JABEVN020004677.1, from coordinate 1,559 downwards.
GATTGATCTAGAAAAGATCAAACTCGTTCAACAATCAAAGTATTCCTTTAAAGATTAGGAAGAAGTAAGGAAGAATGTAATGATGTTTAAACAAGAACTAGAAAAGACTAATATGTGATAGAATATCATGTAATTGTTTGAGGCTGGAACACATCAAAGAAATAATTGCTTGAACATATATGTTGAGTGTCGATCATGAGTTGAAACTAATCAAAGAAGGAATATTATATGAGTAATGAATGATAACTTCAACCATTTTATCATCCTCTAAATCTCTATATCTTCCACCAGAGAGCTGGAACATTTCAAGAAAGATTTGCTTGAGGGGATAAGATAAATGTTTCGGTCCGATTATGTTTTCAATCCTTGCTCAAATGCTTTATATACATATCCTTGAAAAATAGCCATTTTGAAAGAGCATGAATGATCTTTGAAGAGTGATGATAAAATATATCTTTTAATGCATAGAGATCTTGTATATGATTTTTGAGAGACGGAAGGCATAAAATCATAAATTTATAGATAGATGTTAGATATCTTCTTGTATAAAATAAGGAGGGTAAATATCTCTAGCATGCAATAATAAAAAGTGGTTTAGCTAGAAGATATGATGCCTTGTGAGATATTTAATACAATGATAAACGTATAGTAATTGACAAAAGTCTTCTAATGAACAATTTTAATGTTTGAGATATGATGGCCAAGAATTAAATACATGAGTATGGCAAAGTGTTTTTCATATTTATTGTTTATCTGTTTGATAAAGTTGATATATATATATATATATATATATATATATATATATATATATATATATATATATATATACTAGATTTTGTGCTCGTGCCTATGACACGATATCGTATATGGAGATGATATCAATCTATGAAGTATGATGCGAATAAATTAATATATGTTTGAGATTTTGTTGGAGTCGGATCAATGTACACTACACAAAGCAAAACGACATCCCAAAAACTAAAGAAAAACACATTTTATTGGCTATAAAATTTTGTAACTTCGTTCAAAAAGAGTATAATTAAACATTCAAAAACATTATCTCTCACACACAACCTAACATTGGTGAAATAAACTTAAAAATGAAAATCGAATGAGACGGAGTGAACTAACAAAAGACTATTCAAAATCGAAATCATAATATTTCAGACCAATAAGGGAAAGTTAACACAAATTCTTTAAAAAGAAAGAAATTAAAAATACAAATATTTTAAAAAACTAAATTGGGACAAAAATTAAATTGAGATTTCGGTTGATTACGATAACAATTAATTAAGAAATTACAAACTAAATATTTTTAAAATAGTAAATCTAGGTTACACAAAAATAAAAACACAAATTAGAGATAATTAGAGATAGTAAATGAGAATAAATGGATAATTAAGACAATAAGATGTCGATAAAACAATAAGCGTCTAGTAAAAAAGTAAAATAGTAAATTTTAGTTAGATACATGCTTTAATTGCGTAGTAAAATCTCGTAATTAACTATCGCTAGAATTAAGCTGTTGTACACATGCTTGTGAAATTAAGTTTTAATCT